>CACRXK020010556.1:0-17509 GCA_902702795.2 Paramuricea clavata | reverse complement strand
GGGGAGGTGAATATTTTCACGAAACGTTTGTTCGTTACACAAGCCACAGCAACCTAACTAAGTACATTATATTTATTGTATATTTGTGATTATGATAAAAACAATAAATATTTGCTTATATTTATCATCAATTATAAAAATACAAAAAATATAATACATTTAGTTAGGTTGTTGTGGTGGCGAACAAACGTTTCGTAAAAATATTCACCCCCCTGTTATGTAACCCACGAGGTGTTTTCGCAAACTTGCGCGTTACTTTTAAATTACTTCTTTTGAATTCTGACTGGACAACTATTATGGGAGGTTTTTTCCTCCCAAATACAAATAATATTTCCAATTTTTGGATTGGGACTATTCTACAATGAAGTACTCCTGGATAATGTAATCTAAATACATATGAAAACGAAGAAGTGGCATTTATCGGGCAGAGAAGCGGCGAGCCATTAAAATGGCGGCAATTTGACGAAGTATCGAAGGACACAATATCGAAGTTAAATACACTGCACTGTTTCTAAAATGGATGAAACCTTCTTTGAAATCTTCTTCAGCCATTTATGATTATGTAAAAGTACAATAACTGGATGATATTTGTGAGATTCGGCGATAAAAAGCAAACAAGACGGCAAAATATGGCTGAAATCGTGTTTTCGTGGGGGGTAAGTGAAATAAAATGTATTATATTTAAAGAAAACAATGACAATCCTTATGATATCAACAATATTTATATTAAATTAAGCATAGTTTTTCACCCCATGATAATTTTTTTTAGGAAATAAGAATATTTAATTTCTGCCAGGCATATTAGTTATTTTATGCATAATTAGCAATTTACCTGGGGTGGTGCATGATCATTTTCTTGTAAAATATTTACTTAGACAAATTTTTTCTTCCAATGACCACCCCAAAAAGCAACCTTTCTAAACACTATAAGCACTTCAGACGGACTATCGCTTTTTGTTTTCTGAAGTTAGAGCTATGTCGACACTGCCGTTTCAGGGCGGGGTCATTTTCAGGAATTTCGTCCCAGATTCAGGTTTTGGCACATATGTCATGTTGACCGCCATGGTCATTTTACCCTAAAACAGTTGAGATTACCTGTGCTAAATGAAACGCATACAAACTCATATACAGGTCCTAGACTAATAGGAACGAACCAAAATATTTGTATTTTAAGTTTTTTAACCATGTTTATACAGTTGTATACTCAATGTCGTATGGAAGGAAAAAAATAGGGGGTGGAATGGAATGAAATTTGCCTGACTTTTTTCCATTTTGCCCGACTTTTCAAAAAATCTTTCCCTACAAACTGCGGGGAGTGGGGAGGTAGGGGGGGGGGTGAGGATGAAAAAATAAATTAGGGATGTATTATGTATAATTTATTATAACTTTTATATTTTCCTCCAATATTGAGAGTATTTCTCCTATTTATTTCTATAATAAGCCAATATTGCCCGACTGTGAAGCTAATAATTGCCCAACTGGCCTAGTCTGCCCAATACACCTATGTATATACTATTATTATTATTATATACTATTAGGGAGTGGTCATTATTATGGGGAGTGGGGTTGTAAAAGGGGGTTGGTAGTCAAAAAAGTTTTAACGCATGAAAAAGGGGGGGGGTCAAAAAAGGTTTTGAACTTAAATACCATGTCTAGGATCTGATTTCTATAATAAAAAAATATAGCAAAAAAGAAGACTTTGAGATTGCCATTTCCAACGATCTAGAGACTCAAAACTTTCAAAATTTCCCTGCTTGGCGCTAACCATGGTAACCCCTTGGGAGTGGGACCTACTAAGTTGAATAAGCTTGCTACCCCCTGAGTGACCCAGTTGTGGTATTTCAGTACCCTCAGATCCCCTACTAGTACATACGATACCACACCAAACTTTTTGTCACCAATAACCACCTGTCACCTCTCCACACTCAGTATAGTAAAAGCCCTGTGTTTAAATCATTTCCCTGTATGAAGACTCGCCATGGGTTAGGGTTTTCGTAGGACAAACGTTGCATTGCAAAGTAGTAACACATAATATATACATTTTTAATCATATATGGTTGAATCATATTCACCAGGGTAAACATCATGAGCTGGATTAAACAGATTATCCTAATATCTATCTTCACCTGCAACGCACACCTGTTTCATTGCCGTTAATTTTTCAATCCACATGGGGGAAGGTCAGAAAAATTTCTATTTTTATGAGGGGCGAGGCACAAAAAGTTTGCCTTCAGTCTGGAGGGGGGTCCAAAAAGTTTCAATCTTACTTTCCACATCCCCCCCCCCCCTATAAATAATGATCACTCCCTTAGGACTAATTGTTACAGTAAGTTATTATGAATTCGAAAAGCAGTATGCCAGCATGTATGCAAAAGCACCCATGCGAGCAACAGAAATTCATTCTATAATTTGGTTGTTGTTGATGCTCTATTTGAAGGATACGCATGCATGTTTACTTGGTTAATTTAGAGTCTGCAAAACTACAAAATGACTTGCAATATTTCACTTACCTACCCAATAAAATAAGGCAAGTACCACCCATGATTATCTGGTGTTTTATATGTTAACCTGTCAGTATAGTATTTTATATGTTAACGTGTTACCTGCTGATAAACATCTGGCACTATATATATTCCTGGAAAACAATATACATGCTGAGTTGGTTTTCTTGTGATATGTGTATATCAAATGGAAATTAAGTATTATTAAATTTGTAGTCCGTTGAAATCTGGTAGAAGGTTGCAGATTTTTTAAGCCCTGACATCACCACTGTAACTGGTGTAAAAATACCACACTCTAGAGACCATTCTTACGATCTTTCTATTAGTTTTGTAGGCCCTCTAACACTCTAACAGTAATCTGACCACTGAGCTACAAAGTGTCAGATACCAGTTGCTGGAAATTAATCACAAGTTCCTGTGTTAGCAAGTTAGCAACTTCACCGTATAATATTTATATTCTATAATGTTTTTTTAATTTTGTCATCTATTTGGAGCAATGACACTTGCTGCAGATTATTTGAAAAAATAAAATTATAAACTACAGATATAAACTAATATAGATATAAGAAATTCTTATCTCCGATGCTCAAACACTACTAACACAAAATTATTAATCATGACATATTATATGTGAAGAGTTTTCTTTGCAAGCACTTTAAGACACTCTTCAGCTTTGAGTCCGTTTTGCATGCTTTTACGCCTATACAAATTGCTTTCGGGCAATCAATTGTCATTGGTTCAAGCACAACATCTTGAATCGATCTTACCTGTGACGTAGCTACAAATGTGCATTTAGCAACTTTTACTCTGAACCTAAATCAACAACAGCTTTTGTTAAATTAGTGTCTGTCCTTGCGACTTATGAATGGTCATAACATACCTCGACTGCAAGGGCACTTGTTGCCTTGACAGGTACTTTCCATGCATCATCCACCTATGCAAGCACTTTGGGTGGCACATGTATACACTGGAAAAAAGATTTGATTTACATACTTTGCAAAACTGATGTAACTTTACTGCAAATTTACAGTAAAACCAAATTTCCAACAAAAATGTACATTGACATGGTATGTAAATTTTTGAATTGTATGTAAAATCCGGGTCAATTCCATGTAAATATCTACACTTTTTTTGGAAAGGCTGTAATAACCCTGGAAAAACCATGTGAAACTTTGAGCAAATTCACTATGTAAATACCCTGTAAAAGATTCCTCAAGAACCGTGTCAAAAATATGTAAATTTAATTTTAAAAAGCCTGCAAACTTATTGTAAAAATGGTGGAAATTCCTCTGTCCAAATTATGTAAAAACAATGTAAAAAAGCTGTAAAAGTAAATGAAAGGAAACCTGCAAAAAAGCAAATTCACTATGTAAAAACCCTGTAAAAGATTCCTCAAGAACTGTGTCAAAAGCATGTATATTTAATTTTAAAAAGCCTGGAAACTTATTGTAAAAATGGTGGAAATTCCTCTGTCCAAATTATGTAAAAACAATGTAAAAAAGCTGTAAAAGTAAATGAAAGAAAACCTGCAAAAAAGCAAATTCACTATGTAAAAACCCATAAAAGATTCCTCGAGAACCGTGTCAAAAGCATGTAAATTTAAATTCAATAAGCCTGGTAAATATAGTGTAAAAATCATGCAGTTTTAAATTCCAAGGAATCATGTAAAAATCACGTAAATTGATCTGCAACGAATCATGTAAATATGCTGTAGGAAACCAATTAGCCATTCCGAAGTTGAAGAGAGGACTGGGGACGAGTGTTAAATTAAGCCCAAATTAAGAAATGAACCAAATAGCTAAAAAGACCACCTCAAAATTAGTAAGTATACAAAGTTTGAAGACATTTGCATGAATACCCTACTCATCAACTTCGGAATGGCTAATATGGAGAATTTCGGTAAAACACAGTTATAATGTGAAAAACCCTGCAAATTTAAATTCAATAACCCTTTAATTTAAATTTTATATGATCAGAAAAATGTTATAATATATACAGAATGAACGCTTAGAAACTTTTTGTTAAAAAAATCTATCAGTATTACTGCAACGAGCAACAACGTGCATGTAAATATAGTACAATAAAATATGGTATATAGAATATACATGTTAAAATTCATAAAAATGGCAAAAGAAATATTGGCATAAAAAGCATAAAATTTCTATAAAACGTACGGAGCATTTTTTACCCTCGATCTCCGTCAATAAGTGCTAATAAGTTAGTTTATTTTACGAGTCACTTTTAAGTTTTAAGTTATTGTACTTCACTCTGTCGTTGTCATTGATTCTAACTACTTCATCTTCAAATAGTTTTCTGCCTAGTTCCACACAGAGAGATTCTTTTGTGTTGCCTTTGCCAATTTTCATTTTTTTAACTTTACACAAATCTTTTACACGGTCAGGTTTTAAGTCTTGCAGCTGTTTCGTCTTTGTATAGAAAAGCGTCACCAATAATGCAGAATCCTTAGAAATCTAAAGAAAAGAAAACCATACGTGAATACCACATATACAGTATCTATAGAATACAGCACATTGTAATACTGTATGTGTATTAAGGATGAGTTAGTTAATTAATTTTACCGTAAACTAGTTTATGCCGTCCTCTTTCTTGTTGTAACAGATTGCACGGTAGTGTTGTGCCGCGCTGGAGTTCTGCTGGAGCTCCGGCGTGTGTTTTTGTTTGTTTGTTAACCGGAGCTGGAGTGGTAGGGCCTTCTCCCAGCTCCGGCCAGAAAGTCAGAATGAAGAGAAATGTGACAATTTCGAATAATTAGCGTTGGTTACAAACAATGGCAACATTGAATTTGTTAAAAGTGCATAAACAGTAATCTGAAGTCATATATGCTATGTCAAACCATCTCGAGATTTTCGGCTACTGCAAACGGTGAAATTACAATAAGTCATTATGTCTGTGATCTATCTTATCACAGAAACAGTTGTAAATCGCAAGCGTCATAATTTAATACGCTGTATCACGTCATCTTACCTTGGGGACAAAATTGAGCCGAATAATATCCGCCATAATCCCAGACTATATTGCCTGTGACTGTGTTGTGAACCAATGCAGCCGGAGCCCGAGTTGAAAAACCGGAGTTTGCACAGCACTAAAGTTCGGTGTCAGCTATGGTACACACCAGTAAATTGCTTGCGTTGTTCAGTACATTATACATGAAGTATCTGACTTACCAGCCCAGCATTTATCATCCATATATAATTGATTTCGTTTAACATTTTGGTCGCGATATTTCTCGTACTCTGTCAGCTCTTCACCCTTTAGAACAAGAAAATATAATTGGCAATTAGCAAATCATTTTCTTCATTTTACGAAATTGCAACATTCTCCATTCTTCGTAAGTGAGCAAGTGTAATGTACTGTACGCAAGGCCGTAGCAAGGGGGGATGGGGGGATTACCCCCCCCCCCAACCTTTTTAGAATTAACATATTCGGAAAATCGGGTTGGCCATTCGGAAAATTACGGCAATAATAGTATAACAACATTTTAGTTGTTAAACAGAGAAAATATAATATAGTTGTATTGTCAGTAGTTTAAAATGATTTGCGAAATCATGGCATTTACATGGATAACATTTAACAAGTGGTAAATCGATAAATATTGTCGGGTTCTTTTTTTCTTCTCAAGGCCGTAGCAACTGGGGAGAGGGGGGGGGAGGTTACAGCCCTCTCAATAATTTGATAAAAATTATTCTTTTTTCAAAATCATGCAGACCTTTATCAAATAATATACCTTTAAAGTATTAACAGTTGATTAATTTTAAGCGGCTACATTATCCATGACAAACTGCAAAGAATCATATTACCCATACTTTAGTTAATATATAGTTAATTAAATAGGCCTTCGCTACTAAATTTCGGTAAGCAAATTGTAAATTACGATATACTAAAACGCTGTTTTCTGGCCATCAGAATTCTATCAAATCTTCCCCAAAGTCCAGGAAATGGCATTTCAGAGACTCTAAATTTAAAAATTTCCGTCGGGCCTTCGTTTTCAGCCCCACCCCCAATAGAAAGGCTTCCCACAGCACTGCCTACTTCTGTAATATGTCTGCGTAAAATATGCGTTTTTTTGTTTGTAAATTGCGTCTTCATTTCCCGGATAGCAAACACCTTCGTGGGTTCGTATGCCATGAAATATTCGGAATCTTTTTTCGTCATTCGGAAATTTTTGGTCTTCGCTCCTCCCCCACCCCACCAAACTTCACATGCTAGCTACGGCCCTGAGTCTGTACGTGTGTTCTTCAAGCGGAGCTATCTGACATTAAAAGCTTAATTTTCTATAAAAAATACTTACATCAGGTTCACCTGACGAATTTTTGTTAGTCCGGGGGGGGGGGCAGGAAATTACAGTACATCCTTTTAAAATACGTTTACACAGTCACATTAAACTGCGCAAGAGAAGCACGTTGCTTGAAAATTTTAGTAATTTTATATACATCAGCTAGTGTAGCAGTCTCTTGGCAATACTAGCCCTGATTGATTAGAGCTAACTGCCTGCGCAGACGTTGTTAGTGGCCGAGGCCTCACCTACAGTAACGTCTTCTCACATTCGCTATACATTTCAGCAGGGCTGCAAATAAATATTTGACTTGACAGGACATTTGTCCGATCACTTTTAATTTTAATTTGGTCGGACATAACTTGAATTTTGACGTCACAAAATTAAAGTCACAAGACATATATCACAAGACAAGTATGTATGCCATTCCGGCGCAACGTTAAGTAAACTGTAAAGTAAATGCTAGAACGCCTCGTAAGTTTTATTGCAAAATGCAAATTGATTGAATTTGCAATCGGATTTTGTCACAACAACAAAAAATTATCTGATTATGTGATCCCGAGCAAAAGTTGCTCGGACATTGGGTAGGGATAAAACGCTGAAACTGAATCGCGGACAAAACGGAAACTGAAAGCGGAAACTGAAATGAGGATAAAACGCTGAAATGGGGATAAAACACTGAAATGGGGATAAAACGCTGAAATGGGGATAAAACGCTGAAATGGGTATAAAACGCTGAAATGAAGATACAACGATGAAATGAAGATACAACGCTGAAATGGGCAAATTTAATCGAATTCGTTGTTTGCCAGACCATTGCGAACACTTGTAATTTGCCTATAAAACTGAATAAATATAAGAAAGAAGTTTATCTCAATGTTTATCTTTTATTAATAATACATCTACAATTCTCTCCATATAACTTCGAACTCAACTTTTCAGCGAGGCGCGAACTCAACTTTGTGTGCCTTGTGGCACCGTTTTTGGAGTTAAAAAATTCGCCTTCATTCCAAATTTCGTTGTTTTCCTGTGGCTTTCGTAATCGCTATACATATTTTTGCTTCTTAATTTCAAACAGTAGAAAGTATAATTTATTTTGTTTACTTTAAGTTTAAAATCCGCAGCGGTCCGGTTGAGCGGTCCGTATCGTGAAAAACCGGACCGCAAACGAAGCAATTTGATTGGCTAAAAAGCATGGCGAAAATTTGTGGTTGTCATTTTACCAGGTAACTTCTTTCTTATATTTATTCAGCTTTATAGCTGTAGGCAAATTACATGTGTTCGCAATGGTCTAGCAAACAACGAATTTGATTAAATTTGCCCATTTCAGCGTTTTCTCCCCATTTCAGCGTTTTATCCCTATTTCATCGTTTTACCCCCATTTCAGCGTTTTATCCCCATTTCAGCGTTTTATCCCCATTTCAGTTTCCGCTTTCAGTTTCCGCTTCCGCGGTTCAGTTTCAGCGTTTTACCCCTACCCCTCGGAAATTTGCCAAATTTAGGCGGATATCCGACAGTAATTTGCAGCCTTGCATTTGACTTCCTGGCAATTAACCAATCACAATCAAGTACACGATAATTGGAACATCGACCTTCACTGACTTTCACATGCATGGGCTATTTATATCAACAAGTCTGTAGTATTTTTAAAATTGAAAGTTTTAATACTGCGCGTATCAGAAGAAGGCCTTCATTCCATTGTAAACGAAAAGGATGTTTTCATCAATCTCACAACTGGCGCAGGAAATTACTTATTTATCAGGCAGTTACCTAAGCTATTCGATGTAATATTTGGATTTAAATATTTAAACAAATTGTAAACATTGTAAAAAGTTTTTTATTTGTATATAACATGATTTTAATCAATTAATTATTTAAAGTGTGTCGAAAGAGAAATATAGACGATATGTCTTCGAAAAGCAATGCGAAAACAAGTAAAACAAACTACACGTCAAGAGGAGTCAGTGCTGTGTCATTATTAAGTGGAATCGAGAGCGATGAAGAAGCGAAGGCATTGGAATAGAAGAAGGGAAATATTCTGTATTATATGGCACAGGCAGAGTCATTGTTGAAGACAGAACGATGGAGACGAATGCTTTATTAACAACAAAGTGTATAACAAAATGGTTTGTGCTTTGGCTATTGATGCATGAAGCTGATATGATTAAAGAATGGTATGTATTATAATAAATTCTAAAAAATGTTTTCGCTTTTGTAATTCTCAAAGCCAGAGGAATCGATCGAGCATTTTAATAGTCGTTGTTTAATACAGTGAATTTGTCTTTTTATACATTACCTCGTATTATTTATTGCAAGTAGTACTACCATGCAAGTTATCATGCATATGAGACTTTCAATTATGAAGGATTTGCATCAGATGGTTGGGATATGTATATTAATTAGAATGGCTCGTATAAACTTGCTAGTACTACATGCAATAGATATTAATAGTCATAATACGAGGCAACGTATAAAAAGAAAAATTCAAGACAATATAAAATAACGACTATTAAAATTATCAAAGCCGATCGATTCCTGTGGCTTTGAGAATAACAAATGCGAACACATATATGTTTAGGATTTATTATAATACATACTGACATGAGCTTCATGCATCTATAGCCAAAGCACTAACGATTCTGCTGTACACTTTGTCTTCAACAAATTATGACTCTGCCTGGTGTGCCATATAATACAGAATATTTCCCTTCTTCCAATCCTTCGCTTCTTCATCGCTCTCAGCATTGACTTCAGTTGTGAGATTGACGAAAACATCCTGCTTTTCGTTTACAATGGAATGAAAAGCCTTCTTCTCATACGCATTAAAACTTTCAAATTTAAAAATACTGCAGACTTGTTGATATAAATAGCCCATGCGTTGAAGGACAGCGATGGTTGATGTTCCAATTATCGTGTACATGATTGTGACTGGTTAATTGCCGGGAAGTCAAATGTATAGCGAATGTCAGCAGACATTAGGTGGGGGCCTCGGCCACTAACAACGTCTGCGCAGGAGGCTACATGAAGATTAGGGCAAGACAAACTAAATACTGGTTTATAAGGGATGACCCTTACTACAGTAGACCTTCATGGAAAGATGGTTTAATTTCTGTACCTAGCTAATTAAATCTCTAAAAATACTTACATTAGGTTCACCTGACAAATCTTTGTTAGTCTAAGGGGATAAAAGCAAGGTCTTAGCTAGGGTTTTAGATCTTGGGCGTGTTTCTAAATGACCAAGGTATGCACATGTCAATAACCGATATCTTGAATAGCCAAATTCACGGTTATAGTTATGCCTAGCCAACAGACAATGTCTGTGGTTGTTCTATGTTTGGAACCAAATACAAGGCGAGCATACGCTCATATTGCGCGCTGACATTCAAGAATTAAGTTCTTTAAATCAGCAACTCTTGGGGGTATTTAAAACCATTTTACGGTGACACCATATCCATCGGCTAAACATTAAAACATCACGGATAAGTTTTGTCAATTTCAACAACTACAGTAGATTTTACAAACTTTTTTACGACATAAATATAGGAAGAAATTATGTCCGTAACACCTCATTTTTTTAACCTACCCGGCCTTATACAAATAATGAAGCCGCGTTCATTATATCTAGCCGTGTTTTTCCATTTTTGCCGTGATATAACACGGCCAACATGGCCCTCTAGCTAAGACCCTGGATAAAATGAAATTACATCTTAATCAATATTTGCATGCTTAAGAACGTTACACAATCACATCAATCTGGGAAAAGGGAGTACAGTATAAGTGCATGAAGATTTTAGTAATTTGATAGTCATCAATGATGTAGCAGTCTCTTGGTTTACTGTCCCTAATTGCATGTTACGAGGATCTGTTAAGGCCCATTTACACGGTACGATTAGTTGTATACGATTCCTACTCTGGCGTAATGTGATCGAATAAACACGCGTACAAACGTCACATTTCAAATTTCGCCATCAGCGAATGAGCAATATAAACGTGGCATTAGCACTCGTTTTCATTCGTCAGAATGACAATCGCATACAACTAATCGTATCGTGTAAATGGGCCTTTATGCCAGCTTCATTCTTACGCACGACCTTTTGTTCTGCCCTTATAACTGTTATCCAAAAAGCAATTGTTCGTAACGTATATGAACTTTACAACTGATAATCGTGCTTATATCAATACACAGGCATTCCTTTAGAGAGGAAACTTACCCCAAATTTTCGACTATCAATTAACTAATTGCTCAATTGCAAGTACTAGGACTCCCAGTGTTATTACCTATATTAAGACTGGATTTGAAATGTGGGACATGTACAGTACATGTAAATAATGGACAGTATGCTACCGAAGTCAATATGAGTTGCTCACATATTGTAATTCTGTAAATATTATGTGAGTCCAGTGCTTGCCCCACTTGCAGTATTTTCAGAAAGAAATACTGTAAACCCAACCTTGTTCGCACATCTGTCAGCTCACCTGCTCACGCTTTTGACAACTTTAAATAAGATGCATAGTCTTTTTTTTCAGCTGTGTTGGTGTTGTGTACTCAGGTGAATAATATGTTTGTGATGTTACTCTGAGTGTATATCCACACCCGGCGAGCTTGAAAAATATGCCCGGCCACGGTGAGAATCGAACCAACTCGCCCGTTGTGGATATACACTCAGAGTAACATCACAAACATGCATAGTCTTGCCTATACATAGTATTGCATGCATAACATGCATTAAATACATACAGTAAAGGTACAGTTACCTGTTTGTTTACTTCATCCTTGCCATTCGTTTTCTCTGTATTTGGCTCCTGCACTTTTCTTTTGAGATCTTTCCGTTCAGTAACACCCTTAAATAAAGTTAAGTTAATCAATTTAGTTGGAACACGTTCCCCCTGTTTAAAGTAAAATCTGGCAGCAGTGCTTAGGCAATTTAGTGCTAGACAAAGTAAAATCAATCTCATACCCAGAGCAATGCCTGTGCGCGCGCGACGAAGGCATTGGCTCAGGGGAAATCGACAACCGGAACCCCTAAATTTAGGAGTTCCGGTTTTTGACGGCATGCAATTTATTGATAAACGTTAAACCAATCAAAGCACAGGAAAAATTCTATTTCCCCAGAGCCATTGCCTCCCTCGCCCACGCATTTCTCTTGGTACAAGAATGGAGTGAAGTTGGAAAGAAGGGCACGTTAGGGCACAACGATGCCACATAAAGGATTAATCCATTAAGTTGCATTGCGCACTATTGTAATGCGCCCTACTGTACAGTACTATATCATTTTACTCTGTTTAATGCCAGACAATTGAAGTCCTATATCCATCAAAGGGAGGGAGAATACTGGCGCACAACTGGATAAATACGGAGCGTGTCAGTACAATAGCTTTTTGTACGATGTGCATGTCTGCGATGTAGTATAATACTATTTTGTGTCTTAGAGGACGCGCAGTGTCTCAATTCTATTTCAGAACCATCCTCAAAGTTAAGTCGTTTAAGTATTTCAGAACCATACAAGCGTTAAGTCGTCACGAAAATATTTCGTGCACTTTGCTACCAATCCCTGTTGACTCAATAGCTCAATGGGTAGAGTGGCAGTCTAGATATCCGAAGATGCGAGTTCAAATCCCGCTCGAGCCAACGAATTTTTCGTTGCTCGATTGCAGTGTCAGATTAATATTAAACTAGTTTCTCTATCTCTGAGGATGGTTCTGAAACTATCAGTTACATGGCATGCAGAAAGATCGCAAGTGAACGACATGGTCAAGAAGAGAATTCAAATCAAAATCTTGCTATAAGAAGCGAAAACTGAAACCTTTGGCTTTACTAAGTTGAGTTCACACAATGGTAAACTATGCAAACGTTACAGCCTCACTTATTCCGAAAGGAAAATTTCAAGATTCAAATTAAGATCATTTTTTTTCACTTTGAGTCTTTGAGATATTCCTCCAGAATTCAGGGCTTGAAATTCGAAATAATTTGCACTAACTATGACTCTATGTAGTGGTATACTAGAAACTAATAGTCGTACAGTCTGATATCCATCCAAAAAATCTAGTTTGCCCGACAAAGATAATGATATTTAAAACAAGGCAAAATGAGTTTTCAATAAGTAACGAATTTCATAAAATAAATGTTCCATATATATAAGATGTGTTGTGACGTGAAGTCAGTCACGTCATGAACATTATTAATTTAAGACATTACGTAATTATGCTGACTCATGCTTTTGCTATATTTAGCTTCTTATGTAATATCTAAAAATAGTATATCTGTAATGTTCTATAAATATCTTGCGGGTAGTATATAAGCAGAGAAAGCTTAATCTAGAAAAGTAGAAGAGAAAATTATTAGAAAAGATTAGAAATAGTAATTTGTAGCGTTGTTGTTCAAGAAGAATAAATTGATATTATTGGTTTATTGTCGTTGCAAAGTTTATAAGACTAAGAAGAAGGATATTACAAATACGAGAAAGCCTCCTTGGCCAGCGCGTGTCGCTGTGTCTGGTCAAGGAGGGCAACGAGCGTAAAGACAAAGATGCAAACATACATTTTTGTTCGTTCTCGCCCGCGAACGTAACAGTGTTTATAAAGGATTCGTAAACCAAAGAAAAATACTCTATCTGTGGAAGACATAAATTTGTTAGTATCCCCAAGAGTTGATGCTTGCGATGTTACTCTGAGTGAATATTATCCGCACCTGGCAAGCTTGAAAAATATGCCTGGCCATGGTGGGAATCGAACCTACGAACTTTGGTGCTGGCCAGGCATATTTTTCAAGCTTGCCCGGTGTGGATATACACTCAGAGTAACATCACAAGCATCATAATCACCTGAATCAGAGACAGAGTACACTACGCCAACATAGAAAATTATCATGGTATTCGGTTTTACATCAGTTAGCATTAGCTACAGATTGAAGTTTCAGGTATTCAACATATCAATCGATTGATAGACTCCTAGACTAATTTAAAGTGCATGGTAATGCCATTTAAGGTTTTGATAAATTAAATATTTAAAAAATCAAACTAAATTTTCTTACCTGACCTGAAAATAGTAAAAGAACTTTGCTGAAGCCAGGTCAGTGATAGAAGGAATGTGTCACAATTGCTGGTTGCCATCCTATTCTTTACACAGCAAATTCCTGGAATTTTCTATTTCTTGTATACCCCAGGCAGTGTCTGCTTCAATTCCCTATGAATGTATTGAAATTTAACTTAATTTAACATAATTATATTTGACAAGTCAGAAAAGTGGTGTAGTCAATTTATAGCTATAAGTCATTGCACAAGGCAAATGGTTAGTTTATCTCATTTGTCAAATATTGATGGATTGACATACTAATTTTTCATTGACATATTAATTTTTCAGAATTATTTAAAATGTTGATAATACCACAAGATATGCAGTGGCAGTTGTTTCAAGTTAATCAAGTATAATGTTTGAACTATAACAACTAGTATAGATGGTATATGTGTCATGATCATGATTTAATACTGCAGCCATCAGTGAACCATCATTATTAATTATTATGATTTTTATTGGCATTTATTTGTATCAAATAGAATATAACATCTTTTTCCATGCTAGTGCCTCATTTATTTTTATAACTTGCTATGGACCGTTAGGGTTTCCAAATTTTATTAATGGTCTTAAACTTAATTCAGATCATATCATATATGATAATTGTAGAATAAGCAAACTAAACAACAAGGCTTAATAAGCAATGAAAATTTCTTAAATAGAGGTCAGTTTCTGATCAATTTAACAAGGGGAAGAGGGCTTATCTAGTTAGGTAAGCCTTGAGTCTTAAGCCAAACCCCAACAAGGAGCCTCTGCCCCCCCCCCCCCTGCCAACTGGCTTTGCCTTTTGCTTTGACAGCTTTATAAATACCCAAGCTTACTTAATAGATAGATCCAATATTTCAATTTAAATCACATTCAATTCTTAAACTAACTTGTGGTTCAAATCAAGAATCGTAAAACTTGATACTAGTAAGAAAATAGTAAATTAAACAACAAAATAAGTCAAAATAGTGGGCAAATAGGTCTACAAGCAAGGCATACAAGGTAAAAACAATAAAAAGGAAACTCTGGCCTTGTTTCTTGTAGTTATGCTAGCTTGGCAACTTGAGCAATAAGCGAAATATATATGCTATCCTGAATATTATAGTTAAAGTTAATTTAAAATATATCTAGACATACGAGGACAACGTTAAATAATTGCAAATCAGAACTGTCAAATGAATATCTGTGGTCAAAAGTCGGGAAAACAAAAAAGTCAAAAGCTCGGTAAAAGCTCAAGAGGGATCTGAAAAACATTCTAAAATAAAATATAACCGACTAGATATGAAGTAAAATCTACTAACCTTGTTTTGAGTGTCCAAATACAACTTTCATTGTTGATCCAGCTGTGAAATAAAGTCTTTTTGGTGGAGAAATAAAAAGCCATTTTGTTGTTTCGTCGGATATTTTGCCCATATCAAACGTCGTATTTCCAAACATTTTATGCTTTAATCGTTGTATATCTTTCACAAAAGGCAGCATATACTCCACATTTTCCCTTAAGGTGCTCTATTTTGTCCCATTGGCACTAAAATAATATGTTTTGGTGCTTTTATCTGAGTGACAAAAGCTTGCAGCTTGTTGTCAAAAAAATATTTTCGTTCTGACTTCGCGGCTTCGAAGATAAATATGGCTACGTGATTGGTCAATTTTCCCGCCAAAGAACATCTAGCCTGCAGTTGTGGGCGGAAGACAATTTGGGCCGGATGAGAGATTTGGGTGATCAGTAATATGGTGGTAACTGGTGGTACTATATTCACTTGTTTGTAGCTTTGTGCAACTATCTTCACATTTTCTTTCTTGCTTCGATAACTATATAGCAATTGCCATATTATTAAATAGCAAAAACGAAATCTACTGCTTTTTGCCGTCTGGAATATCCACGCATTCTTTGCCCTAATTTAGCTTAATCCTAGTATCAAGCAAGTATGCTTGCAAACAAGTTTTGACTATTTCATCATCGGTTGAAATCAACTCTTCATCATTGAATAAATGTTTTTAAGATTGTTTGTTTCACTGTTTCAGCATCTTGATATATGAAGTCAAGTTCTACCTGTGACACGCTGGGGTATCAGATATAGTTTCATACTGCGTTTACAAAGTATCTGGGGCCGGTTGTATAAAAACATAGTTAGCGCTAACTGTGGTTATCGTTAATCACTGTAGTTTAATCCTTAAGAGGGTGTCCATGAAAGAACCATGCAAGTGGTGATAAACGTCAACTCACAGAATTTGCTCAAATTTGGCACATATATAGAGGATATTAAGTATCTGATCTGATAAAAGTTTGAGGTAAAAATATTGCACGGTATCGGAATTATCCACCCCCCATGATTTTGGGTCGTTTTTGGCTCCAAAAATGCCCTTTGCTAAGTAATATTTAGTACATTATAAAATTATAAAAACACACTCAAATGAAATGATATTTCGGCTGCTAAACTACAAGACACACGGCTTTCATAATATGTAATTGTTTATGCCATCCACTAGGGCTAGTTGTCATGGCAACACCAAAAATAAGAGACAGTTTTTTCCATTTTTCGTTAAATTTTTTTTTGGACCATTTTGAGAGCGAATATCTCCGTTGAACAACTTGATTGAAGTATAATTGACACACAGTTATTAAAAGCTGTCCATACACTTGGTTAAACAACAACAAAAATTTGGGGATATTTAATACATTTCTCACGGCCAAGCAACAAATATACCCTATGGTGAACATTTGCATAATGTTAAAAAAATTCATAACACAGAACAAACTGCTTAACTGTAAAGTCCGTATGCAATTACTCATCAGACATGCAAATAATGTCATTAAACAACATTGAATTATCTGACAAAAGAATAATGAGCAATTTTACAAGCAGGAATAGAAGAAAAATTAAATAATATATTAATTATCGTGCACATTAACGGAACCGAGTAACAACGATATAAATATAATATTCTTTATAAATGCACTGACTGAAAAATAGATTTATAATATGAAAAACGTAAAAATAATACTCACATAGAAGACTTGTTCTGATACTTGAAGCAGTGCGAGGGTAGTTTATATACTACCTAAAGTCCTAATACTACAACAGCCGTTTCGATGTATTTTGAAATATATTATATAATTGCTATATTTACATATCTTTTCCAATGCTTTCCTTTTGCTATTAAACTAATACTGATAATTGTGATTGAAATAAAGGAGAAAGGGTTATCTCAAGGCAAGCAAAATTCTTTTAAATAGCTGTCATGAACAAATCAACTGAAAAGGCCGCCATCGTGGAAAATATTACCCACCCTAACCCAGCCTCTAACCTCTAACGCTGCGTTATATAATTTAAATATATTAATTACGTGCAACATAATTGTTTTAATTCTTGATTTTTTTATTCTGTTGGTTCTATGTTTTGAAACTGCATCTTAAAGGGGCCCTACAGTCATTTTTTAGTCGAAAAGCCACCTTAAGTAATGTTTACATTTTTTGTTATTGTCGCTATTTGACATGCGCACCACGGCATGCATGCATCTTCCGGTGTGCGGAAGTACTCATACTCATGGATACTGTATGCATGTAAGATACAGCCAAACGAATCTCCGTGGAGTCCCCTACTTAAGGTGGCTTTTCGACTAAAAAAATGACTGTAGGGCCCCTTTAATGAAAGCTTAA
>CACRXK020010555.1:3810-17509 GCA_902702795.2 Paramuricea clavata | reverse complement strand
AAAGGACATTCTGATATGCTGCTGCTAAAGACTGGAACTATAATAGTAAAAATTTTATATCTACTTAATTCATTTGTAATATATATATTTAACGTATCACTTCGACCCAAACATTTCTTAGTATCTTTTAATATTTTTATAATAGTTTATATAATAGTATTTCGAGTTCTGTATTTAATAACACGGCCTAATGAAAAACAACCTTTATAATTTTTGTAAATACTGATAGGTAATATGGTTGATTAGTTACCGTGTATAAAGATGTTATAATAATAATAATAATAATAATAATAATAATATAATAATAATATACATATTATTAGCACTGATGAAGATCCGGGCTTACGGATCGAAAGCTTCGCAGTAATAAATTTACGTGGTGTTTCCACAAACAAAACTATTATATCGTTCGAAATAAAGTTTTAATAACACTTTTCACTTTACAACTTACAAGTTTCGAAAAAACACAATACAGCGGTCAGAACGCCATACAGAACAATGAAAACATGACATATCAAAACTAATAGTATCGTACAAATTGAGAAATCTATAGGATACAAAACAAAATGGATTTGAAAGAATATCACGGCCAGGTTTTTCCCATTGAACAGTCAGGATACTTTTTGCTATTTGTTTGAAAACAAAAACTCCGGTTTTTAGTTTTAAATAAGTTTTAAATTGTCCGTGAATATGTTACCCTGGTTGCCAGAGGTTCTGTATCTTTCGCCTTATTCTCGCTCGTATTTATTTTACGCGAGGCAAAGAGAACCTCTGGTGGCACTCGATACAAATCTCTCTTCCTTTGGTACAAAATTTGTACCAAGCACATGATTGGTTAGTTATAATTAGCAGTCACATGAAGTGATGTGATTGGCTAGACAAAAAAACCTGTTCATAAATCTCAGAGAACATGATGTAAACAAAATACAGAAATAATACGAGCATATTAAAATGATTTACTTAGTGACTTAGTTTGTTCCGCTATACAAAGATTTTCTGGGCTGGAGAAGAGCTGCCATCGCGTCATGACTTGAGTTGATCATGACGGCATGACATGTTCACTCTATTACAGTATTAATATTTGTAAAATATAGAGTTAGTCACTTGCTTTATATCGTTCAAGGTTTTAAATTTTGATAATTCTTTGACTTTAATAGTTGTTAATATGATTTATTTTGCCAATATTTTTCCGTTGTCTGTTAAGGGCAACGTCATACTGGCTCCGTTGCACACACATACTAAATATTTATATATTTATATCCTTGCACTTTTTACTTTATACGTTCGCTAATACAGTTGCTTTTTGCTTTGCGAAAATAATCTACATGTTTCTAATGAATAATCTACATGTTTGGTCTGCTTATTTTTAATATTTTACACAAGGCTGCCAAACACTGCAAACGGTCTGAAGAGAGCTATTTTGGTAGTATGACAAACCCGGAAGTTTAAAAACGTCACAAAATATAAAACCGGTTTTGCAAGTTCTCAAACGGCAACGTCAGCATGGAAGAGAGATTTGTATCGCGTGCCACCAGAGGTTCTCTTCGCCTCGAGTAAAATAAATACGAGCGAGAATAAGGCGAAAGATACAGAACCTCTGGCAACCAGGGTATGAATATGTTTGACACTGTAAAATAATAAAGGAATCCTATCTTTCAAGTTAAATACGATATTTTGTGCTTCTTTCGTTTTCTGGGAACGATGTTTTCAATATTTTGTCAATATTTTGAGTCATTCTTTTTGAAAAGCATTATTTACTACCCAAGTGGTAAATAATGCCTCAGATTTACTAGTCAACTAGCCAATCAGAACGCGCGAAAGCTTATTTGATATGCAAAATTTATACTATATATATTTATACTATATATATTTATACTATATATATATATATATATATATATATATATATATATATATATATATATATATATATATATATATATATATATATATATATATATAGTGTGTGTGTGTATTATATAATTTCCATACCCAGCGCAAGCAGAAAGATGTTGTCTGCCGCGGCTGGGTGTTGAACCCGCGACCTTCGAATTACTAGATCGACGCTCTACCAACTGAGCTACACGGTCAGACGGATTTAAGACTGGAAATTCTGAAATATATACTGAATGTCATAAACATTCTCGTTTATATTAATTCAGCATCGAACAATACTAGTTCTGCAAGTGTTATGTTAATCGTGTTATTGTACACCCTGCCGCGGCAGACAACATGTTATGTTAATCGTGTTATTGTACACTTTGCCGCGGCAGACAACATCTTTCTGCTTGCGCTGGGTATGGAAATTATATAATACACACTCTACACAGCCAGAAACGCGCACGTCGGAACAGATCTGCAACAGATCTGTTAAATCCTGTTGTCAACAAGCCGATATCTGGATGCGTTCGCTCGCCTTGTACCTGTCTGTTCTGACAGACCTGCAACGGCCTGTCAACAGGTCTGTTACAAGCTGTTGTGACAGAGCTGCTGCAATGCTGTTTTCAACAGGTCTGTTAAAAGCTGTTGTGACAGAGCTGCTACAATGCTGTTTTCAACAGGTCTGTTACAAGCTGTTGTGACAGAGCTGCAGCAATGCTGTTTTCAACAGGCCTGTCGCAAGTTGTTGACACAGAGCTGCAGCAATATATGCTGTTTTCAACAACTTGCGACAGACCTGTTGCAAACCGAGGAAAGCGCCTTATGAAGCTTGTGTATCCACTATTTTGAACAAAAAACGGTCAAACAGGTTGCCATATTTCGGTTGTAGTGTTTCGTGAAATAGAAGTTTGAAATATAAAGTTTTATAAACAAACTTGCGAGATAATTTTTATATATATGAATATAAAGTTTTATAAACAAACTTACGAGATAATTTTTAAATATGAATAAAGTTTTATAAACAAACTTCCGAAATAATTTTTATATATGAATATAAAGTTTTATAAACAAACTTGCGAAATAATTTTTATATATGAATATAAAGTTTTATAAACAAACTTGCGAGATAATTTTTGAGCAAAACAGCCGAAAAAATACGACAAATTCAAGAAAGGTTCTTATCGTAAACAATTTTCAAAATTAATTGTCTTTAAATACGACCGAAATATGACAACCTACTTGCATATTTTTCTTCAAAACAGTACATACCATAACACAAAGCTTCAATAAGGCGTCTTCCTCGCTCGCAGATTTCACTTGAAATTGGAAAGAAATTATATAACGAATTTCATGTTCATATCAACAATGACGAACGTTGCAGTGAACACTCGGTTGTTCATATATTGACAATATTGTTCATTTCTTAAGCTCTAGTAGATCTTGTATTCTCATTGCCACAGTTTCTTCAAAAATCAAAACAGCTTTGAACTTGTTTGATTTTGTTTGAGGCAGTTGATGAAATTTTGTTTGGCTCAAAATTGAAAAACAACTAAACATGATTACGTGATTGATATGTTTGTAATATTTCGCCCAATTGCAACAAGGGATGATGACGTGTGCACACGCGTTTATCCAATCGGACTAAAGAAATATAGCGATAGCACACGTCAGCAAATTGGAATTTGGATTTTGGAAATCGGAACTTTTTAAAAAAAAATAAAACAGCGGCTTTTGCATTTTATAGTAATCAGAGAATAGATACTATGGACTATAATCTCTCCTATGTGATATAATATCGCCACCAATGACAATGATTAAATGAAAAAGTGAAGCCGGAAGTGTCCATTTCGTGCGATTTTATATCTCTTTACTCACATTTTCGGTTTGTTTCCCAACAACAGGCTTGTTGAAACTTGTTGTGACAGGACAAAAATTGTTTGTTGTGGACAGGTTTGTCGCAGGTCTGATAACACAGTGTAGATAAGACATACAGAGACGTAACTGACCGTTGTAAACACTGCGGAAGATTACGTTATCATGTACCCACTTTTTTTCATGCGACCGGGCGAAAAATAATCAACTGCGCGTGCTCAGCAAGTTTAAAGTGAGTCGTCATCAGGTCGTCATCCAATCAGATGCATGCATCTAGTAACTTGCCGAGCATGCGCACAAAAAAAGTGGGTACATTAGTTACGTCTCTGTATGTCTCTACTCTGTGCTGATAACAAGCTTGCTGCAGACTTGACAAAAACAACTTGCGACAGGTCTGTTGGAACAGGTTGGAACAGACCTGTTGATTTCAACAGACTTGCTGCAAGTTGTTCTATCAGACCTGTTATGTCTTGTTAGTAACAGGTTTGTAGCGGGTTGTTTCAACAAGTCGCTACTGCTCTGTTGTCAACAGCTTGCGACAGGCCTGTTCCCGCAAGCCTGTTACCGCCTGACGAAACCAACAGACCTGTCGCGACTTGTTGACAACTTGCCGCAAGCCGGTAAAATCAACAGCTTGCGACAGGCCTGTAAGATTTCTGGCTGTGTAGTAGGCCTTTCCCGATTATGCTAGCATAATTTTCAGCATAATTTGGCTTAACTAGCATATTTTTTGCATTGTTTTCAAAAAAGAATGGCTAGCATAATTTAGCGTTTTCCCGCTAAATTCGTCTGCATTTTAGTTGTTAAAAAGCAAAACTTTTCATTTTTTGGCGTTCATGCAGTTTTAGTGAGCTTAGGAAAACTATATTTCCTGTTTTATTTCCCCATAAAGCCAAAATAAAGTATGTTTTCCTAATTTAATTTTAGTATCTGTGTATTTCTGTGTATCTGATAATTAGATACGGTCGTACGGAAATACAAATCTGAAAGTGGAAGCACTGGTAATTTAAAAAACAAGATGGCGTCACAGAGCAACTTACAGTTACAGCACAGAGACATACAGATGCTTATATTTTTAAGGTGTTTTTTGGCCGCCATGTTCTTAGCCAGTATCTGCACATGCGCAGTTTACATGAAAAGGCGGCCTCTCTTTACTGCACCGGTTAAGAACATGGCGTATTTTTCAAAAAAGGGCTTACGCTGACATCAAAGGTGCCGGAATTAGAGAAGCCTATGTATGTACTTAGACTGCGGTTACAGGCCACGCAAGGAAGCACTAACGAGGCAGGGAATAGGCCAACTCCTGCACAAATTGCCCGAAAGCGATCGAAAAGTACATGTTGTTGTGCCTTGGCACTTCGGTTATATCCATTTCTTTTAATTAAAGCCGAGCATTTTTTTGCAACCAAATGAGCATAATTTTGAAAAATGAGCATAATTTGAGCATAATTTTCGGAAATAACAATCATTGCTATGAGCATAATATGCCAGTTTTACTAGCATAATCGGGAAAGGCCTAACTGATAGTGATGACCGTACGTTTTATTATCGGCCCGCATTACACGCAAATAAAACGGAGAAAGGATATAGATTAAAGCAAGTGTACCACATAATATTTCATGTCCTCAAAAAGTTCCCTGTTTGCATTTAATAACGTCATAATAATCCACTTATCACGTCTATAACGCCATATAACAAAAAATAAATCTTCAGACTCAGGAACGGATTTATATATGAACTCCATATGCACGCAGACACGGCTGAACACCCAAATACACAGATATAGATTTAATAGATTTTAAATGCCACATAAAAAAATGCTGGCATGCAATATACAGCTGTTATGCGGTCGAACGTTGTGTATATTCAAACGGTGTGTAAAATGTGGTAAAATTGGGAAAGGTGCATATATTCAAAAGGTGCGTAGCATAGAAAGGTGTGTATATTCAAAAGGTGTATAAAATTGAGAAAGGTGTGTTTATCCAAAAGGTGTGTAAAAGTGGGAAAGGTTGAGGTAGATAAAGCTTTGCTGTTTTTAATTTAACTTATATTATGTTATTTGTTGTGATTTTGGAACAGTTGTGCTCGACTGCTCGCAAGTGCCAAGTATGCTATCAAAATACTCATTTTATATATATATATATATATATATATATATATATATATATATATATATATATATATATATATATATATATATATATATATATATATATATTTTCGGAATAAATATAAAACGTCCGATTTTAACTTGGTTGAAATTCCACTAGATGAAGCTGTTAAATTTGAACATGTCCCAAAAATAATGCTGTCTAATGTCATGTCACTCGTTCCAAAAGTTGACGAAGTTCGCGAATTTATTCACCGGAATCAAATCAGCCTGGTATTTATCACAGAGACCTGGCTTAAAGCTTCTATTCCTGACAGCGTGGCGAACATTCCCGGTTTTCCAATAATACGTAGGGATCGAATTAACAAATCCCATGGTGGGGTTTGTGCATACGTTAATAACCGAGATGTTAAATATAAACAGATTTTAGAGTTATCTTGCTGCCAGGAGCACGAAATCCTGTGGCTGCACCTTAGACCTACTCGTATTCCACGCAAGTTCTCATGTATTATCGTAGCTGTAGTATACCACCCCCCTGGAGCAGATGATTATTCTATGAGAGACCATTTATTCCAGTCATTAAAAAAGGCAGAGTCAAAATTTCTAAACTGCGCACTTATTGTTGCAGGTGACTTTAATCGTCTTAATGTTAACAGAATCAAACATCATTTTCAACTGAAACAGATAGTTCAGACTCCTACCCGCAGAAATGCGATTCTCGACATCATCTTAACTAATCTGCACGAGTATTATGAAAAACCTCTAATAATGCCCCCTTTTGGACTATCCGACCACAATACTATCATTTCATCTCCAAAGGAAAGAGCTAAAGATCTAATCTCTAATGGCACCACCTTTAAGCGTAATATTAATCCAAGTTCCAAACGAGCCCTGGGAAGATATCTAAACTCGATTGATTGGCCTCAAATTATTCCATCTACTAATGATTGTGATCAGTTATCGAACATGTTTCAAAACATAGTCCTTACTGGGGTTAATATATTAATGCCGATGACACGATCAAAGAAATGTCCTGTCGATGCCCCCTGGATAACGAACCATTTCAAATCGCTGATCATTGAAAGGCAGAAAGCTTTTTCTACCTATGGCCCTGACTCGAGCAGTTTTAAATCTCTTCGAAACCAAGTAAATCGAGAAAGGAAAATCTGTAAATCAAACTATTATAAACTCCGTGTACATCAAATGAAACAAACAGACTCCAAGGAATGGTGGAAAGAAGTAAAGCGTTTAAGTGGAATGGCATCTACTAGATCTAGTGATATTAGAAATATAATAGATATTGAAAACCTCGAACAATTATCTGAGCAAGAATTAGCTAACAAGATCAATGAAGCTTTCTTGGATCCCTTATCTGTATATAAACTGCCCAGCCCCCTTCTTCCTTTCGAGCTAGAAGTTAACAACCCTGAGTTTTTAGTAGTCACTGAAGAAACAGTGTATTCATATTTATCAAAGCTGAACCCTACAAAAACTTGTGGTCCTGATGAAATATCAAATTGGCTTCTTCGTGATTATGCAGCTATATTAGCGTTCCCAATTAGTACCATCTTAAATGCTTCCTTCAAGCAACAACGACTTCCATCGATGTGGAAACTAGCCAATGTTTTACCTATACCTAAATCTAAGACAGTTCAAATCTTAGAAAAAGATCTCAGACCTATCTCACTGACCCCGAGCATATCCAAAGTAGCTGAAGAATGTGTGGTAAATAGATATATCAAACCTGCGGTTCTGAAATCCATCGACTCAAATCAATTTGGTTCTATTCCTAATTCTTCAACCACTTTTGCTTTAATAGACATGTTACATCACTGGACCTCAATGCTGGACGGAACAGGAGCAACTATCCGAGTGTTCCTATTTGACTATAAAAAGGCATTCGATTTCATCGATCATAGTATCCTAAGGATCAAGTTAGGTGCTTTAGATTTACCAACTAGTATCATCAACTGGATTATCGACTTTTTATCGGATAGATATCAAAGGGTTAAGCTGTCAAATAGTTACCTCTCTGAATGGGGCCAAGTACCGGCTGGTGTTCCTCAAGGAACCAAATTAGGCCCTTGGCTCTTCTTAATAATGATTAATGATTTGAAGAAACATAGTGAGAACTTATGGAAATACGTTGACGATACCACGGCGTCGGAAGTCGTATTGCAAGGCGAGCACAGTGAAGCTCAACTGATTGCAAATGAAATTTTAGATTGGTCCAATATCAATAGAATGCAATTAAATGCTGATAAATGTAAGGAGATACGAATTTCTTTTGCACGGAATCAACCCGAGCTTAACCCAATTTCAATTGAGAATCAAATCATAGAAGTTGTATCCGATTTTAAAGTGCTTGGTCTTAACATTAGCAACAACCTTACGTGGAATAAACATATCACTGAATTAGTGAAGAAAGCCTCCAAAAGGATATATTTCCTTATTCAACTTAAGAGAGCAAAAATCCCAATACAAGAACTAATCACATTTTACATAACCTGTATAAGATCTGTGTTGGACTATGCTGTCCCGGTTTTCCACTACAGCCTACCCAAGTATTTAAGTCAAGATTTGGAACGAGTCCAGAAACGCGTATTTGGAATTATTTATCCCCATTTGAAATATGAGGAAGCTTTAAATCTCAGTGGAATTGAACATCTTTCTACTCACCATCAAAACGGCTGCAAGAAATTGTTTAATGCAATTATCAAAGATTCTAATCACAGTCTACATTACCTCTTGCCGCCAAGGCATAACTCCATCCACGACCTGAGATCTATTAGATCTTTTGACGTTCCAGTTTGTAAAACCAATCGGTTTAGTAATAGTTTTATTATGGCATCGAGTAGCAAAACTGAATAGGTTTTACTCTTCATTTACCTATTTTATATTCTTAATAACTTTTGCATGCTTATTATAAACAGACACTTTTGACAATTTAGTTAATTAATTATAATACTTTGATATATCTCAAAACTCTAATTTTTAATAATTTTTAATTGTAAGTATAATACGCAATTCAGCTCATGGCTGCAATGTATTTACCATTTCTAAATAAAGTATAAAAGTATAAAGTATATATATATATATATATATATATATATATATATATATATATATATATATATATATATATATATATATATATACTCAAATTGAAACGGAGTCATTGTGCTTGCACTGATTATATATTGTCTCCAAAACTTCAAAACTACAGTACATTTTGTAAATAACATGAAATATATTTAAACTATCAAACAAAATTTTCATTAATGCTATTGAAATTTAATAGGCTACAACGAAATAGCATTCTACGGCGATAATTTCAATCTGTCATAGTAATTCACCGTTTCCACGGGTTTTTATATATACTTTCAAAACGCTACAATAAAGCTACATTTTTAGGAAATAACATTATTTAGTTATATAATCAGTGTAAAGAAAATGGAAATCCAACAGTCAATCGCTTTCGATGCAACCTTGACCTTGTTTATATTACCGTCGCTTGAAACTATCATAAAAACATTGATTATTCGCGTGAGAATCTTAAGTTTTCTTCTTTTGACATAATAGCTATTTTTCAATAAAAATATTGATATTAACTATTGAATCAACATTTTAAGTTTCAGGCTAGTTATAAGCGCTAGCGCTTCATAACTTTTCATGGTTTTGATCATAGAGATTATAAATAACACTTTGCGATACTTTTACGAAAACGACATGAAAAATCGAAGCGATCTAAAAACATATTTTTAAATAATTAACTGTAAATTAACTTACAATGATTATATTCACAATTATAGTTATACAATCCAGTATTCACTGCTTGCAATTGCAATCTCAGATTCGGAAAAGTCGGTACCCCAAAAATGGCGACGTGAGAAAGGCTACTTCGCTCTGTGCAACAGCCGTAAATTATTTTTATACTTATTTTATATTGCAATGTGGTGTTATCTCTATGGTTTTGATGGCATGCAACATGTACGCACTGCGTACCTATTTTTATAAATGTTGTCATGAACACAATGTTACCGGCAAGTACAATTTGTTGCTGCGAGTCGAAAGAAGATTTTTGAAGCTTGTTATTAGGCTAAAATGATTGGGAAAATAAATAGTTTTAATCACTTTACCTTTTTATTATAAATTGTCTTGTTGAGCAGAAAAGCATCTATTGCATCAAAAATCAGTAAAGGCTTTTTATGGTGTCGTTTTAACAGGATGTCAGCCATGCTGGGATTAAAGCATTGAATTAAAGTAACAGATCTCAAATCTAGTTCGCAACACTGGAGATTTTAGGAATTTAATTAAAAGCATCGACCAAAAATATGTATACGTTATTTACCGTTGAGGTCGGGCCGTACTTGAAAAATATTTTCACTCGGTCTCAGAAGGGTCCATCGACCTTTGGTCTCGGTCCGCTTCTGAGACCTTGCGGAATTATTCTTCAGTACGGACTTCCCAGCTGGTAAATAAGGTACTATATTTCTTAAAATTATGTCGAAGGAGAATAATCGATTTTTGACTTTTTTTTAAAGTGAAGAAAAAATATCAATTATACCTGTTTTAAAACCATGGAATTTTTATAAAGGCCGGACAAAGACAAATGTTGAGCTTTATTCTAAGTATGCTGTTACCATGGTAACAGACTTTCAACACAAAAGTAAATTTCGTCTTCCAATAAATTTCGTCTTCGTGTCATGTAAAGTGAAGAAACAGGGGTCTCCTGGGTACTATGGTGTAGTATAATGCAAAAACCCTAGGGACCCACCTTAATTAAATATACTTAAAACTATATGCTGAGACTAGATGTCCAAAGTATCAGAATTTTGATGCTTTCACATATTACTAATGCTGATTATAGATTATAGACGTCCAAAATATATCAGATATTCTGATAAATTTCTCTCAAATGCTCATAGCTACAGCAGAAATATTCCAAAAATTAAGTTCATGTATAATAATACACTAGCCAGGGTACTTAATTCAGTCCTGCTCAAAACTCTCTTCAACCGTCATATAAATTTGAACCAGCTCAATGTTGTTGCACGAGAGTTGACGCGAGAGTTTATGCACGCGAACACGCGAGAGCGACACCCTTGTTTGAACGAGGCTTAACTTTATTTAACTCTGTCAGCGTTCTCCCAGACGCTCAGTAAGGGTCAACTTACAGATGTCGATAATAGATATATTATACTAGTATACTTATCAGTAGTAAATGCTGACTTGCTTCTTAAGTTCGCGATATATCAAAAACGGCCTCATCTTTCCATATTAACAAACTCAGTCATGGCCAGAAATGACGGACATTGTGCAAGCGTACCAGTCGGTCAGCGGCTTTTCCGTTTATCCACAAGAATTCCTAATTATCCTTTTACGACCTATCAAAGCATCCGGAATTTCAAATATTCGCGTGGGTGTTGTTTATAAAGCAAAGCATGAAGTATGCACTCAAGTTGTGGCCTTTAGTCTACCAGACTCAGGATTTGGCTAAGCAATGACTACGGGAACGAAAAGAGAAGCTTTCGACGAGTATTTTGGTACCAAACATGTAGCAAGGCAATCAATATTTCGAGTTTGGCAAGCGAATGGAATATCACTTTTCGACCGCGATGTAATATTATAATATGCATATTAACGCACCGGCTTGCGAATTTCAAAACAAAAAAGCAGAGCTTTTAACGGGTGTAACAAAATAATAAACGGCGGAAGGCAAGGCTATGCTATTCTTCAAAATAAAATGATTTCAACAAATTTCGATAATTGAATATATTACGAGATATAGCCTTTTGAGCGAGAAACCTTTATAGATTCCTATGTAAAGTGAGGTAAAATGTTCTAATATTCAATCGCAAAAAGCAGAGCGAGTATGCAAAGAAATGAGAACTTTTTTTCTTAATGTGTTACTATACGGCCGCTACTTCTGGAACCAATTTCAACAAATATTCAAAGATTTATATATAGCATGCTATATTGAAAATACTCCGCTCGCCTGATAATAAACATAGAGCATTGAGCAGCCATTGTTGCGTGGGGGCTCGTGGTAACGTGAAACCTGAGAAATGAAAATGTCCGTGATTTCTGGCCATGTTAAGTACAATCGTACGCTCCTAACCCGTCGTAATTAACTGTAAGCTCAACACTAAGTCACTAACTTTTAAAATTGTTGTGACGTCATCATTGTAAATATTATGAATAAATCGTTGCTTCTGTCACAAATATATTTCTATGATCTTCACCGTAATGACAACGCATCCCTAACCCAGGCTTTATTGTGCGCGTAACGTGAGAAACTATAACCATAAACTATATATTTCTTAATCTTTCTATATTCTACCGTTACTAGCACTCTAATATCTGACTAGACATCAGAAGGACAATAGTATGGAAACTTGTACCCATTTTTGGAACCTTTTCACTAGACCACAATATCAGCCAATAATTATTTTAAGACCACACAGATTATTAAATGCTTTTAATTACAAGTTTCAGCCGAGAGCTTATAAGACAAAAGATTCGCGCGACAAGTTTTAACATAGTACTTAAACGTAACTAAGCCTGACCACATACAGGGTGTCCCAAAAAACCCAAAACGATTGAAATATCGTATTGTTAGAATTTGAATGCCCCAGCACTAAGCTGAACCCACATGTGCATAAAAGCTTAACATAAGTAAATTTTACGCATAAAGAAACTGTTTTTAAAAGAAGCTGCTTTAAATTCCCAAGAGCAGAAAATTGTAAGCTTTACAAAGATATTTTAATAAATTTATTAATAACTAAAGTCAATATTTAAGCATCTTTGCGTTCAGCTTAGCGCTAGGGCATTCAAATTCTAACAATACATTATTTCAATAGTTTTTGGGGTTTTCTGGGACACCCTGTTTTACTGTCTATAAGCATGCAGTTCAACCAAATAATTCACAAACTGAGAATGTATGCATCAACAGCTGCGAACAATGATACCGCAGGCATATGTGAACCAGGCTAAAGTAAAGTGCTTATAGCTGATATTTTACTTCGCTTGAAAACAATTCTTCGCCAAATTGCCTTTCTTTTGAATTTGCATGTTTAAACAATGCACATGCATACTGACATCATATTGTGTATACAGTATATAGTGTACCATGCTATTTGGCAGGCAAAAGTACATTTAATTAACCCATGAAATAGCATGCAAAGCATCGTTCTGGCAGAATGCCATACTAAAGGGGGGGAGGGGGGGGCAAGGGAATTTTCGTGACCCGTGAATAGCAATTATTCGTGCTTCGTGATTTGAAGAAATAACATTCCGTGAATCGTGATTAATATGCGTGCCGTGAATCGTGAAGAGCTAAAAGGGCTAGCTATAGGGTCTTGAATTTTCCAATATTTTACCCTAAATTGTGAATGTTTACGCTTAAAACTCGACCCAAATTTAATATTAACTCATTTGCTTCCCGCGGTTGCCTTTCTTTAGGTTTCTTCGTTTCATCGTAAACGTCGTTCTCGTGTACCTTCGTACCTCTTCGTAGACTTCGTGAACCATCGTAAGACGCTCGTAATGTTTCGTAATGCCTTGCAATGATTGATAGTCCTTTAAAAGCTCTAATGTTAAAGTCAGTAAAATGTGTTTGTGTTAACATCGATTTCTGCTGCCTAGAAAATCGTTAAATAGTTTCAGACTTTGTTTATACGCTTCTGTGTTTCTAAATATCGTGAAAATGAAATTTTGTTTTTCGTGACTCGTGAAATCTAAAAGTGATCTTCGTGATTTCGTGAAGAGACCCCCTCCCTTGCCCCCCCTCCCCCCTCTCCTATAGTCATAGTTGGCAGTTGCCGAACAACAGAT
>CACRXK020010554.1:0-17514 GCA_902702795.2 Paramuricea clavata | reverse complement strand
ATACGCACAATCGCTCAATGCCAAAGTATACTTGCAGAGTGGTTTTTGAAGAACGAGGCATGATCACAATATATAGATATCGTATGATGCTGAATATTCTATACAATCGTATAGAATATTCACTGATATGACTTTATATAAAGATACCAAATTCAAGGAAGTAAAAAATGCCGAAGTATAAGTACTTGTAGACTGCATTTTTAAACAACAGGCATCAATATATATTACGGCAGGGCTTACAGGAAAGGTAAATTCAGAAGATATGATACCCGATACTATTTTGGCCTTTTTACGACTCGTCACGAAATTCGTGAACCGCATCAGCACAACATCATATGAAGACTAGGCAGTGCAAATTTCATGTAAGCAAGTTCGTAAATTCAGAAGAGATGATACCCGGTACTATTTTTGCGTTTTTACGACTCGTGACGAAATTCGTGACGAGTTATGTCGACTTGTACCTTGCGATGTATTTCACGACTCGTGACAACTTGTAACGAGTCGTGAAATTGTGACGAATTATATCAACTTGTACCTTGCGATGGATTTCACGACTTGTGACAACTTGTAACGAGTCGTGAAATGCGGGAGTATTGGACATGTATGCTCTTATTGTGGTTTATTACAATAGTGTCAAGATAACGAAATATTCTTAAAAAGCAAAATACACTAATTATTAAAAACGCGTAGGCCTAATAGCGACTATCCTTTTATCTCCAAATTACGGCGAGTAGAAATTATCTTCGGCGTACTTGCCTCAATGTCATGACAAAGGCTTGTCTTCTGTGATATTTCCCCCATGGGCATGTACATGATGAAAAATGGAGAGTTTACTGGGAATGGCAACAAAATTTAAGTCGGCATTCAGTTTAGGGAATATGCCAATAAGTTACAGTATACAACAGTTCCAGCTTTTCTTTTTCCAGCCTCGAAATATTTTAGTTTAATTTGATATGTGATATGATATTTGATAATTTCAAAGGTGGCAGTCCGGTCAAGGGTTCAAAAATGATGAAATCATTCTATATAATATATTGTTGATTCCTTGGATCAACTTGCATACAGATGAAAAAGTTACACAGCTAGCCGGCGCTCTTGGTATACTAAGGTGGTTTCGGATCATGTTAACTGAAGTGTTTGGTTTTTAATTTTCTTTGTTTAGAAAAACGGCGGCAATAATAGCATAGTAATAAACAAGCGGTATTAAAATTCTTTAGAAAGATATCGTGTTCTATGTTTTGGTCCGCAACATGCGAGGCACACATATGAATAAAATGAATACATCGAAGGTAACATTTTAACATGATCTTCCTATATTCAGGTAAAATTCGACTTTCACATCTCACACCTGCCCAACTGTAGAAGCTGTGCACGATTCCTGAATATCTATATATATATATATATATATATATATATATATATATATATATATATATATATATATATATATATATATATATATATATATATATACGAGTGTCTCACGTATCTAGACGTGTACCAAGCTGCACTGACAAGGCGTAAAACGCCGAAACATGCATGTTTGCAGATTGTACTATATAGTATATATATATATATATATATATATATATATATATATATATATATATATATATATATATATATATATATATATATATATATATTTATATATACATATATATATATTATATATCAGTTTAAATGTTTCTCAAAGAAAACCAAAAGCACGGCTCATGTTCCGGGCATGTTCCCCCGGGAAAGGTTTGAAATCTGGTTCAAGTTTAACTGATATCGATGTTGATAATGGGTAGTTAGCTCTTTCAGTGCTAAACTGCTTTTCTCACCGATAGTGGTTATAACAGTACTAGTAGAAAATGAAAACTAAACTAACTTTATAGTTCTGAACTTCTGATACTGCATAGTTCTATCAGTTCTAAATTGAATTTGGAGGTCCATTGTGTTTGGTTGAGTCAAGGACTCTGAAAGAACTCTCACATCAGATGTACAGGAATGTACAAATAAAAGGCACTTGCCATTGTGGCACAAACACACCCTATTTCACGTAGTTGTAACAGTTAAAATTCGTGGTAAACATTAATTTATTTTCGTGATTCGTGAAAAGCGTAGATGTCAACTAGGTCCTACAAGGTCAAGGATCTTTTTGTGGTGTATTACAATGGTATATCAAGAATTAAGATAACGAAATATCTAAAAACATACGTCGTAACGAATATCTTTTTATCTAAATAATCAATGCTTTTAGCTTTTGGCAATGGATTGAAGTGTATAATTGCGTATAGCAGACAAGGTGTCTGTATATTTATAACATCTCTCCTTGGGAGACCGATTTCAAATGATTTTAAAAAGAACCTCTTTATTCTAAATCACAGGCGTGTTATCCAAATTAGCGATGTGTATGGTTGCAAAATAATGTGAATTATGGTATTTACGTGTATTTTGTATAACAGTATATTGGCTAGCTTTCGATCCATAAGCAGCCGCCTTGCATGGATCTTCACCAGTATATTGAATTATTATAACACCATGCGATGAAGACCGGACTCGGATTGAAACCTAATTCGCCAAAGGCCGCGAGCGAAGAAATAAACGTGTCCACAAAACAAAGAAAATCATTTATATTTATTTTTACCTTATTGTTATCAAGATAACGAAATATCCATGACTAAAAAGCAAAATGCACTGACTATTGAAAATGCGTAATAGCGACTATCCTTGTATCAGCAAAATATACACCTTTCCATACTTACGTCACACGTACTTTTTGGTCTTGGAGCCTCGCTCTCATTAGTAAATTACGCAAGGTGGTTAGCTCACTATTCATAAGAGCGAGGCTCCCAGGCCAAATGACGTAATTATCGAAAGGGTGTATTACGGCGCGTACAAAAATTAGCTTTGGCGTACATGCCTCAATGTTCACAAATTCTTTCTCTAATTCTGTGATATGTTGACACTTGTTGGATGACTGCCCGCTACACTATGACTATTATCATTTCAAGTCAAACTAGAAAATAGCATGCACTCCTACGTACTTTTTAATCATATCAAATAATTCAATAATCATAAATATGATAGTTACAAGTCTATTCAGTTCACTTTTCGTGCAGTCTATGATAGCAAAGGTCCAAAGAATACTTTTGAGACTTCTGTTTCTTCAAAACCATGGATAAAATCGAAAGCAGCTGTGATGAATTCCTCACGACTAATTTCACCATTCTTATTCGAGTCAATCATGTTGAAGGAATGCGTCACCTCATCTTCGGAAATATCAGGAGCGATTATTTGAAAATACACCTTGAACTCGTCCAGGGAAATGTGACCGTCTTTATTGAGGTCCAGGGCATCAAATATTGGGTTATGAGTTTCTTTTAGGAAAGCTAGTCGTTTTTCTTGTGCCATGACTGCGAATTCTCGGTTTGCCTTTTTAGCTGCTTCTTCTACAGGGATCTTTACTCCAGGTTTCAGACCCAATGTATCAGCAACTGTCATGAATGCATTGCGTGTCGATTCGGCGTCCTCTGCGTTCAATTTACCACACTCTTGCACTTTTGTGGCCATGAGCTCGTAGTCTTCGCGAGATATGAAACCATCGTGATTCAAATCTAACCTGGTAAATCGAGTTCGCATTTTCCGCAAGTGATACGCGCGGTGTTTTTCTGTTAAACTCGACATCGTAATGCTGTCTGGTGATGGCGATGTATGGTGTTGAACCACGGTTAATCGAAGGAGACTGGTTAGGCTAGCCGGCAAACTTCAAAGGGTCTCTGAAATTATGTTGGGAACCCCAAAAATAAATGTCACGTGGTACGATACCTGCATCAACAAGGAGTGATACTAAGAAAACATTAAGAGATTTAGTGTGTTTTGCAAAATTTAAGCGATTTTTATACCTTTTTCGCAAGTTGAAAGCATATTTTTATGGATACACGGCGTTTATGGACATCCCACAGGAAAAATATCAAATTATAATGACTCAAGAACAAAATAATCGAACGTAAAGCACCGAGGTTGTTTGACCCTCGTATCGAGTATGGCACACGGTATGAACAGATCAAGCCAAAGCGAGTCTGAAATTTACCTAGAAGATTCTGAAAATGAAGACTATAATCTAGAAGTTACCGTGGCTGTTACGCAGGCTGAATGAGAGGATATATAGGACGAATTTAATGACGCTTTGAGCGAAATACATGGTAAAAAATCGTTCCCTTGTCCAAAGTGTGACAAATTGTGTACTAAAGTCGACTATTAATTTAAAGGCGGCTTAACCAGACACACGAATTCGAAGCATTGCGAATTTTCTTCCCAGAAAACATGACCAGAATTGCATATTTTTGCTACGATACTGTCGCGTCGATTGTGGAATCGATCAAGTCGCAAATTATAAGAGAAAAATTGTGTGGGGTTGAAATGAGCAACAGCGCCAAGACTGCATCATGCACTAAAGCTTTGTTTTGATGCTTTATTCAAGCTAAGTTCTGTTGAAACTTGACCAAGCTGAGCGTGAACCTTTGTCGTATGTCGCAGGCTATATAGTATCAAAACTTTTCCAGACAAATAAACGAAAGTGTGGAGTGTAACACAACGACAAACTAAATTGTGCTTGGAAAATGTCATCAAATTGTTGAGGAAGGTCATACTTTTATATGCAAGGGACTATCTGAACAAGGAAGGGCCTGAAAAGATTAGCTATATCAGCAACATAAACTGTTGACAATCATGTAAATTGTGAAAATGATTGGAAACTATACATGTGTTATCATTATACCACACTCTGACCTCGACTGACATTAGCTCTTGCAGCAACAATATGTAGGCTCCAAAAATGAGAGGTGTACCAGATTACCAGAGTTACATATATGGTAAATGCTCTCGATTAGGTCTAATATAAACATAGATATGTATATTTTTCATTTGAAACTGCCATTTACAAAAAAAAAACTTCAACACCATACTTATGCCAATAATAGGGTGACAGAAGTTGCTGTTGATATTGGTAATTTGGTGGTGTACACTGGTCAGATACATATATGCTCTAACTAGTTTTTCACATTTTAGCATTTTGACTATTGTTGGAAACCACTGTTTTGCAAAGGATACACTCTAGCAGTTGATATGAGTTAACTAAAGTAGGCAAAATGCCAAAGTGGAAAAATAAGCCTACCTGTTCATTCACTTTCATATTAAAGCAACATTCTGGCCAGGATAATTATCATTAATCAACTACAAGATTAAATATTCCACAATCATGCATTTCCACTGTATTGCTAGCATGCAGGTTAATCACCTGTGAAAATACATTCGCAGTAATTCTTACAACTGATAGTCTTATTAGATTGTTTTATCAATATGAATATTTTAAATAGTTGTATGTTATTAGAACGTTGACGGTTGTAAATACTGTCAGTGTATGCACAAATATGTTCCTCGCCATGTAATAATTTATAGTTTATAACAAATTTTGATTGTGCACAATTAACCCCTGGAAAAACATACTTCAAATAAACAGACACCTTGTGGCTCAGTGCCATGTTCTACAACACATTTCGCAGCATGTTGTCAACCGGTGCTGCACACAGATAAGGATACCATAACAAATTATCAAGAATTGCAAATACTTTGTGTTGCTGATGAGGTATACAACAATGGTACTCTGAATAATGTAAATATTTTTATTACTATACATATTACTACATTCATTCCATACTTTATGTGTGTGTTGGTGTTATGTACTAAGGTGGATATGATGTTTGTGGTGTTACTCTGAGTGTGCATCCACACCGGCCAAGTTGAAAAGTCCGCCTAACCACAGTGGGATTCGAACCCGCAACCTTTGGGATACTAGTCCAATGCTCTGCCAACTGAGCTATGAGGTCATGTCGGTTCAAGTTGGTGATATTTCGGAACTGAGTTTAGTTCCTTTGGCTCAGTTGGCAGAGCATTGGACTAGGATCCCAAAGGTCACAGGTTTGAATCCAACCGTGGTCAGGCAAACTTTTAAGCTTGTCTGTTGGGGATGCACACTCAGAGTATTAATACCACAAACTGACAAACATATTCATTCCAAATGGTCAAAACATAGAGTAATAAAAATGCTTTCATTGTTTGGATATGTATGTAAGCTTTGCAAATTTATGATGTCGTTTTACAACATGTCTATGAGAAATAGGAATGCACTCTCCCCTTAATAGGTAAAACTGTCTAGTGTTAGAGTAAAATAATAAAGTAGGGATGGGTGCATCAGGGTGCAATGCCAAGGTTAATGCATAAACAAAACCAATATTTATATCAATATATTGCCAACTGTTCTCAATTTCTAATGTCGAATTCTAGGCTGATTAATTAGTATATCTAATAAGATCACAATCAACTCATGTGTTTTTTACTTGCAAAGGAGAAATAACAGGGGTTTTAAATGAGGGAGGGGGGGGGGGGGCTTAAAAGAGAATATTTGACAACTCATAAAATTGCATAACTTCAAATAAATTATGAGAACATGTGTTACTTAGGTGGTACTAGGTCATTTCTTTGGGCTTTTCCTTTTCTTCACAGGTTCATCACTAACTCACATTTTCTCTGATATCAGGTGCAATGTCTCTTTGTGCAGCAATGGTGAGGTCATTGCAGCCAAACTGCTGGGCTGTGGGATTGTCAGTCTGTCAGAGTGTCCACCTTTCGCTTGTTCATGACCAAAATAGTCCCCTAACCCATCTTACATAAACCTTTCGCTGAGAACATGAATCAGGAAACCCAACCAAGTTGTGATCAGATGTTGGGTCGACCAATGTACAACTGATTGAGTGTTCACATCTTCTGCCAAGCATACTTGTTAAAATGCATTCGGGCTTGAAATGAAGTTCACAGAGATAAACGTTGCTTGCTTCAATACGTTTCTTAAAGTCTGTAGTCAACACCGTGTCCTCAGGGATTAAATTTGTCCATTCCTTTCACGCGTTTTCATTCAATTGTCAGGTTTGCTCGCTGTCGTCGGCACGAACGGACGGCAGTTTAAAGAATGAAAGCCCGTGCTTTCTGCTGCTTGAACAATCATAAAATGCACAGTTTTCGCTAGGCATGACATTTATCTTGCCATCCGACAAAAAAATAGAATTGAAGTAAAAAAACAACCGCTTTATATTGAAATTTCGAACGCAGGTTTTGTATACATTCTGTATATTCCTAATAAGCGATTGAGATCTGATGCAGGGACCGGACCACGTGACCCTTCAAAACAAGGTTGAATAACATAATTTGTCACGTGGTACAAGTAGCCTAACCAGTCTCCTGGTTGAACTGATACAAAATATAGGAGGCGCGCTGACCGACGTGTGATCTTATCTATGCTTAGTGTATCTATATTATATCAAAACACTTTGTCATTCAAGTGTGTGGGGGGTCTCAGCGGTGCGCTTTTGACTAGTTTGAGAGCCTGAGGTGGTTTTCGGATATATCTCAATTGTCGTGGAGGTTGATTTTACCGTGAAGAAGTTATCGCTCACGTCGAAGTCCAGTGTAAGGAGACAATGAACTGGACTAATATTATACTCAGACAACTCAGTGAATTGAAGTGGATAAGATACATGCGGGTCAAATATTCTTTGTTTGACAGTGACGTATGGATTTCTATGGTCAATTGAACATAATCTATCTGCATATGCCGGAATGTTTGATATTTGTGAAAACATCACGTTTATTTTGTATGACAGTATATTGACTAGCTTTCGATCCAAAAGCGGCCGTCTGGTATGGATCTTCACCAGTATATTGAATTATTATAGCACCATGCGACGAAAACCGGATCTCGGATTGAAAGCTAATTCCCCAGAAGCCGCGAGCGAAGAAATAAACGTGTCCACAAAACAAAGAAAATAAATTATATTTATTTTTACCTTACTAATGTTATCAAGATAACGAAATATCCATAACTAAAAAGCAAAATGCACTAATTATTGAAAATGCGTGATAGCGACTATCCTTGTATCTCCAAAATATACACCTTTCCATAATTACGTCACACATACTTTTTGGTCTTGGAGCCTCGCTCTCATTAGTAAATTACGCAAGGTGATTTGCTCACGAATCGGGAAAGCGAGGCTCCAGGCCAAATGACGTAATTATCGAAAGGGTGTATTACGGCGCATACAAAATTAGCTTCGGCGTACTTGCCTCATTGTTCACAAAGTCTTTCTCTTCTGTGATATTTGCCCATGGGCATTGTCATGATGAAACCTGGAGAGTTTACTGTAAACAGTAACGATATTTAAGCTAGCATTTAGTCCAGGCAATAAGTTACAGTATATTGTATACAACTTTTCTAGCTAGCTTTTCTTTTTCCGGCCTTTTAGATTAATTTGATATGTAATTGAAATAAATCTATAATACTAATTTCCAAAGTGGCAGTCTCGTCAAGGTATCAAAAATAATGAAATCATTCTATGTATATTGTTCATTTATTGGACCAACTTGCATACAGATGAGAAAGTTATACAGCAAGCAGGCGCTCTTGGTATATAAAGGTTAAATGCTTCTCACAGGAGTTAAATAAATTCTCTAAGAAAATCCGCCTCTTTTTCTTTCGTCGTTGCAAAGTCTATGGCTAATAAACTGTTACTGTATGTATGAGAAAAATTACAGTTACGGTTTTCACGAGGAAAATATTAGCCGTTAACGGTGAATTAGTAGATATGCGACGGTCGCCGAACCACCGACCCCCTATAATAAACCCCCTGTGTATAGAGTTAATAATTGAGTTAAAATATATTGCATGCGTGTGGTGCTCCACAAGGGTCTGATCTGGGTTCACTCCTATTTCTGGCCGCGGAGTTTCGGTGTTATGATAATCGGTGAATGGCCTTCTCTCGAAACGTTGAAGTTCTTCTTGCATTTTTTTATGAAAAGGTTTTACATTTCTCCCATCAGGCCGATACTTGAATATGGAGCGCAAGTCTGGCATTGGGGACTTACTAAAGCATAGAGCAGCAGTATGGAGAAAGTACAAAGAAGGGCATTGAGAATAATCTATTCTGAAAAAGATTACGAAAGGTTATTGTTAGAAGTGTGCATTGATCTTATTAGTAAAATGTCTGTCCACAAACTGCACCATCTTCTTCCTAACAAACTTTGCCAGGTACAGCGAAGGGATACACGTCAGAATGGTCGATTGTTTTACAATTACCACTACAGAACAGAACGTTTTCGGAAAAGTCCAATTGTTTCGTCAATTGAACTCTATAATAACTTTATTCTATATATTATAACTATATATTTTTATCGAAACGTTTTTAACACATAATAGATAGTTTTCGGCACAGTCCAATCGTTTCGTCAGTAGAACTTTTGACAATAACTATCATTTATAATACACCTATATATTTCTATTGAAACATTTTGTAATACATAATTTAGATAGTACAGTAATTAATGTATTTCTTCTATATGTATGTAATGCGCATTCTAATTGAGCTACTTATTGTAGCTATTCAATGTGTAATTTTCATATTAGTTAAACTAAACTAAAACTAAAGGTAGTTGCATCCCTAACAATCCGAAGATTTCTTATTATTGCCACTATACCTTGTAAAAGCTATGTGTAAAACCAGTAACTTGCACTTGATTGTTGTTTTATCTCTATTACTAAATCGATTCCGACCCTGCTGAATGATCCCACAGATCCAGCAAACATTGCTTGATTAGTTTGCAAATACGAACTGTTCAATACCTTCATATTGAAGAGACAGGCGGAGTAGCGCACGCGTCGGAGTTATGGTAACACCGTAACATTATCAGGCAACATATACCACAGGGGGCCACCATAAGTTATGATTGAAATAATATTGTATTTATTTTAAAAATTCTACTTGAATCCCTTGATCGTCTATTTTTATTCTCTCAAAGTTCTGTAAAGCTTTTAAACGGAGTCATTATACTATCACTCTACATGACGTTTCAAGAAGTATACAGATGGTTGCCAGCAAGTAAGGAACGCGGGCGCGAAAAGTCGAAGGCGGCGGAAGAAGGGAGAATTATAAAACGAAAGGGTTGAAATATCGACTTGGTAGATGACATTTCTAAAGGTAATTCCGCAGTTTTGTATTGCGCACTTTTACTGCGCACATCCTATAGTAGTAGTGTAGCTAGGGTTCCTGTGACTGTAGTATATTTATTTACTTGTATTTCACGTTTTAATGCCACAATTCCCTAAAAAGAGACTGGTGACCTCCGTTTTTTAACTGATAATTTATTTCTTTAATGCATTTTACATTTCATATCCGAAATTAAAAGAAAACTCATTTCTGGATCTTGAAATAAATATAGGTTATCATATAAGGGATGAGGTGATATCAGTTTTATCGCTCGAGGGATGATATCACAATTGTCACGAGCAAGCGCAGCGAGCGAGGGACAATTGTGATATCGTCCCGAGAGCGATAAAACTGATATCACCGAATCCCGAGTACGATAACCTATTTATTATATACTTGTACCTTTATCAGAGTTTGACACCCAAAAGTAAACAGTTTTGAAAAAATAGGATAATTTTAGAATTCAAAACAATTCATCATTTACTGAACAAATATGATTTTAGAAAATAAATGGACCATTCATATAAATAATATACAATTTAAGTCTTTTGTTTTGTATTATCGTTCTTGTTTTCTTCGATAAACTGTCGACATCAACCAACACGAACCTCGAGTCGGCCATCTTTGTTTTGACAAGGCGCGAAATCTAATTAGCGGGACAAAAAACGATATCCGGGACAAAAAACGATATCCGGGACAAAAAACGATATCCGGGACGATATCGTTTTTATGTCCCGCTGCTTCCTACCTGATAAAGGTACAAGTATGTGATAAAATCCTTTATCAATGCATGTTCTCAAAGAAAGATATGTAAAGAAATGTGGAAAAGACATTTCTGGATCAGAATTGTACACGTTAGTAGTTTCATTTCGCTCAAAACACAATATTTTTTCAAAAATAATTACAAGATAGGTTTACTAAAGCAAAATCCGCGCTAAAAACGTCAATAAATATCAGGCTGTTGTGAGTTTACTGTTACTCGTAATGAGCGTCAAGATGGTGCCATATTGGGGTAAAGGTGGTATGTTGTGATTGTCATATCTTCTTAACGAGTTCGGTGACCACGACTTTTTTGTGTGATTTTACTTTAAATATATCATAAACTCCATGCCTGGGAAGCTTCAGCACATTCTCATTTCGGGAACAATTTCTGCGGAATTACCTTAAAATTCACAATTTATTAGTTTGTGTTTCGAATATTTTTTTGCAGATTCTATGTCATTTCGGACATATCTTCACCGCATATCTCATCCGGGAGACGAACCCGCGACCTTTGGGATACTAGTCCATGCAATTGCCAACTGAACTACGACCACACACTCGAACCGACTTGGTCTCGCGATATTTCGGAACTAAGTCTAGTACCTTCGATACCAATGTGTTCTTATGATCATGATTTTTGTGTGTGTGTGTTTTGATGTTATGTAAGTTTAATAACTCGTGCATGCAGTATTTAATAGGTTGACACTCCAATTTACCTAAACATATACAACACGTATGCATGCATTAAAATATATAATATTTTGCATTTCAGTTGACATCACATGCATTTCAAAACAGACTTTTGAAATATTTCAAAACAGACTTTAGAATAATTCAATAATCAAAAATATGATAGTTACAAGTCTATTCAGTTCACTTTTCGTGCAGTCTATGATAGCAAAGGTCCAAAGAATACTTTTGAGACTTCTGTTTCTTCAAAACCATGGAGAAAATCGAAAGCAGCTGTGATGAATTCCTCACGACTAATTTCACCATTCTTATTCGAGTCAATCACGTTGAAGGAATGCGTCACCTCATCTTCAGAAATATCAGGAGCGATTATTTGAAAATACACCTTTAACTCGTCCAAGGAAATGTGACCGTCTTTATTGAGGTCCACAGCGTCAAAGATTGGGTTATGAGTTTCTTTTAGGAAAGCTAGTTGTTTTTCTTGTGCTATTACTGAGTATTCTCGGTTTGCCTTTTTAGCTGCTTCTTCTACAAAGATCTTTACCCCAGGTTTCAGACCCAATGCATCAGCAACTGTCATGATTGCATTGCGTGTCGATTCGGCGTTCTCTGCGTTCAATTTACCACACTCTTGCACTTTTGTGGCCATAAGCTCGTAGTCTTCGCGAGATATGAAACCATCGTGATTCAAATCTAACCTGGTGAATCGAGTTCGCATTTTCCGCAAGTGATACGCGCGTTGTTTTTCAGTCAAACTCGACATCGTAACGGTGTCTGATGATGGCGATGTCTGGTATTGAACTGATACAATATATAATGGGCGGTGTACCGCGCTGATCGACGAATGATCCTATCTATTCTTATCTATACCTATATTATATCAAAATACTTTATCAGGCTTTTGGCTCATTTGTGACGTGCATGGTTTTCGGATATATCTCAATTTTCGTAGAGGTTTACCGTGAAGAAATTTTCGCTCACCACCGTTAGTCAGTCAATAAACTGTTCTTTGTCGAAGCTCAGTGAAAGGAGACACTGGACTAGACTAATATACTCAGTGAATACAAGTGGATAAGATACATGTGGGTCAAATATTGTTTGACAGTAACGTGACCGGTGTAAGGATTTCTAAGGTCAATTGAACATATAATCAATTTGCATATGCCGGAATGTTTGATATTATGCTTGTGATGTTACTCTGAGTGTATATCCACACCTGGTAAGCTTGAAAAATATGCCTGAACACGGTGGGAAACAAACTTACGACCTCTGGAATACTAGCCCAATGCTCCCAACTGAACTACGCGGTCAAATCGGTTCGAGCATGTGATATTTCGGAACAGAATCTAGTTCCTTCGATATCAATGTAATCTAGTAATTATAATTTTTTTTTGTGTTGATGTAATGTACTCAGGTGAATATGGTGCTTGTGATGTTACTCTGAGTGTATATCCACACCGGGAAAGCTTGACTCTGTTCACCATGGTATAATTTTGGCGAAACTCAAGCAACTTGGTGTCTGTGGACGCATTCTTGAATGGTTCAAAGACTACAGTTTTTAACTGACAGGACACAAAGAGTTGTCATTTATGGTGTTGCCTCAAGTTGGTCTTCTGTTACGTCCGGCGTGCCTGAAGGAAGCATACTCGGCCCTTTGTTGTTCGTCTTATTTATAAACGATTTACCGAATATCATTCCCGAAGACTCAGATGCTGCCTTGTATGCCGATGATGCGAAGACTTTCTGAAAAATAACATCAGAGGTCGATGCTCAACATCTACAACAAACCTTAACACACCTAACCACCTGCATAGAGCAACGCCAATAACATCAATTAAATATTTTTTTTTGATAGTCAGGCATATTTTTCAAGCTTGGTCAGGTAGTCAGGCATATTTTTCAAGCTTCCCCGGTGTGGATATACACTCAGAGTAACATCACAAGCATCATATTCACCTGAGCACATTACACCAACACAGAAAAATCATGTTTGATATTTGTGAAAACATCACGTTTATTTCGTATCGCTAGCTTTCGATCCATAAGATGCGGCCTGCATGCATGGATCTTCACCAGTGTATTGAATTATTGGACCACTGAAGATCGGATTCGCCAAAATGCGCGGGCAAAGAAATAAACGGATCAACAAAACCAAACAAAGCAAATCAATTATATTTATTTTTACCTTGCCAACCCACATCAAGATAACGAAATATCCTTAAAAATCAAAATACACTAACATGACGACCCGCACGTTTTGAAAAACAGCGGGATCTGCAAACTGAGTTTGCAACTTCAGGAAGCGAGCAACGCTAATCGCATTATTAATTACGGCTATAAGATGTCATCAATCCAGGTTCAGTTGCTTAGACGCAGTGTGAAACCAAGCAAGTAATAAGTTAATTTTCTGTTATGCATTAAAATAAAAGTGTACAAATATGTCACAATGCTGACTGTTGACAAGTCACCTAGGGCCAAGCTATACTATATAGCGTACAATGTGTAATAAGGCTGCGTATAATATGTAATAATATTAAGACTTGTGTGTTGTAAAACAAAACGTTCTTGGTATCTTAGAGAATAGCACGATAATTCCATGTCAAGACCGCGGAACATATTTGCCGTTTTAGATCTTGGCAGTATAAAAAGTCCGGCTTCAAAGGCGTAAGTGTTCTATGCCTAATAATAAAGAAACTGACTTATAAAGTTATATAATTATACCGCCTTTCCCTATAGGCCCTAGTGCGCACATGAATCTGGTACAAACGTTTTCACCAACGTATATATCAAATGTATATATTATTCCAAAAACAATAGCTGCATTGACACTATTGTCTTATAGCTAATCTACGGAATCTACGCCCGCGCCTGCGTTGTGAGGCAAAGAATAATATAAGACTCCTTTTAAGCTTCCACTGGTTAAGAAAAGATGGGACATCTTCATAACCTATCAGCAAAAGATGGGACATCTTTCTGACACAAGAGTTTCCACTAAAAGTATTCTAGATATTATTCCCAAACCTAGCGCTATCGCTGCATGCAGCCATGCACCGTTTTACTCTAACTTAGCGTGATGTAAAGAATAATATAAGACTCCTTTTAAGCTTCCACTGGTTAAGAAAAGATGGGACATCTTCATAACCTGTCAGCAAAAGATGCGACATCTTTCTGACACAAGAGTTTTCACTAAAAGTACACAGCAAAAAATCACTTTCTTATTTTAAGAAAAAAACAACTTATTTTAAGAAAATTTTCTTAAAAAAGTCCAAATTTTCTTGGGAGACTGGTAAGAAAATTTTCTTACTAATTTTCTTAAGAATTTTTTTCTTAAGAAAATCATGAGATTTTTCTTAAAATAAGAATACCAATTTCTTATTTTAAGAATATTTTTTTCTTTAAAAATTCTTATTTTAAGAAAATTTTCTTAAAATAAGTCCAAATTTTCTTGGGAGACTGGTAAGAAAATTTTCTTACTAATTTTCTTAAGAATTTTTTTCTTAAGAAAATCATGAGATATTTCTTAAAATAAGAAAACTCAATTTCTTATTTTAGGAATATTTTCTCTTTAAAATTTCTTAGTTTAAGGAAGAGGTATATTATTTTTATTTTATAAGGACCAACAAGTTATAGTAATGATACATCGATTATAGACTGGAAGCAATTATAAAGAATACATGGCACCTTGCATGCAATAGTTTATACTGTATATAAAAGTTCAACTTCTATACCACATGATATTCATCATACAGTACAATACTGTATTAGTACCAGCTTATTGCATATCAACTTTGAAACTCTGGTAGCTTGTCATCGTCGACTTAAACAAATTGGCAATGTCTTGTGGCACATTTGTGTCTTAAAAATCTAATGCTGAAAAACATTCAAACCAATTTCCTGCATCCGCGGATAATCAAAATCCAGAAGGTAGAAACTGGCAAGAAGTGCAAGTACTGCCTCATTCAAATTGGACATCTCCATGACATCTCATATGTATTGTTTCACGTTTTAAACACTGAAGACATTCACAATCACATTATTTGTATGAAGGTGAATTTGTGTGCGATGACTGATGAGGATATAAAGTGACTGGTCAACAGGGATTTTTAGCCAGTCATTGACTGTTGACTGGCCGTTACCTTGAGCCCGGGATGCATGCGACGAGGACAAGTTACCTAGCTGCTGGTCTACACTATTTAATATACTGTATCAAACAATTAAATAAATTAATGGAGAGAGTATAGACAGTACATATACACATGCCAAATTCAATGTTCTACTCTAAATCAGCCTTGAATTTTCGGAAACTTGTTAGTGCTGACTGAAATAAACCAGCAACCTCTTGAGGGACATTAATGTCTTGAAATACATAATGCTGGAGAACAATTAATCCAATCTCCAGAAAGTGTGGATAATCAAAAACTAAAAGATAAAACTTGCCAGCACTGCAGTGCTTCATTCAGCTCTGTTACGTCCACTTCCGCCAGAATTCTCTTTCCAACAATAACATTGTAGGTAACATTTCGTCTTTTCCACCAAGAGGACAGTCAGGTACATTACCAGAACGTTTGGAGCACCAAACTTCATGATCTTCGTTATCCTAACAAAGAATTACATGGATGTACAGTATGCATGATATATGATTAATTACATAGTCATTTAAATATAAAGTAAAAATAAAATAGACTTTCACATTGGCTGTGTGAACAAAACAGACTTAAGACCCTCCTCCACTCATGGCAAAAACCAACTCGCAAGCTAGCTGCAAGAAATTTTATCCAATCACAATGTTCAACAGTTTATTTCAATCAGATGGAAGCACTCACAGCGGGCTGGTCACTTGGTTTTGCAATGAGTGGAAAAGAGCTTTTAAATTGAAGATGTGAACATCAAGACAAGGTCAATTACTGCATGGTGGACAGATCTGGAAGCTAAATAAACTGCAATATTTTCACACCATCACACATCCTGAACAGGGCCGTACACAGCGGGGGGGGAGGGGTGCAACTGCCCCCGAAGAAAACTATATTTACGATTTTTATAATGTTATTAATTATTCTTTGGATATTTGGGACTTTTTTCGGCATATAGGCCTTACTGCCCCCTGGTGAAAATCCTGAATCTAAATCTGTCTAATGTTGTCAAAGTTCACTCAGTATATAATTATGCTAATTAACCTATGCCTAAAACTTTCTATAACCCAGGAAAATGACATGGATGCAATAAATCTGTAAGGGTGAATTTACCAATTTATTTTCATAATTACAAACCTTTAGTGCTTGGACTTCTTTCCAGAGCTGAATATTCCATGCAAATTTTGAAAATTATGTATGATCTTAGAATCTATAAAAAATCAACATGTATTCAATTCAAAGCAAAACAGGAATGGATAAACTTGGCTGAATTAGCCCAGATATTATTTCTATCCCCTCAGTTGGAAATAAGTAGGCATAAGAAATAAGCATAAGTTAACTTCCTTTTTCTTGCCAATAATGCAGGGGGAATTTCTTGTTAGTTTGTGGGATAGCCTGTCCTGTGTGTTGCAATTCACACAGAAACTAGCCAGCTAGATTGCCGGATGGTTGCGGCCTGTAAATACAAAGGCGAGTGAGTTAGCCATGCAAGCAAGGCAAGTTACTGTTTGTATGGGATTGGCTTATATAGCATTTGCTAAGCAAATTCCATATAAACAGAAACTTAGCATAAATTTGTGCAAAACACAAAGTCGCTTAAAAGATTTAAAAAACATTACATACAAAATATAATGATAATACAAGAATTAATGCCAAGAAATTCAGGAAAGCTGATATCTAATGATTCATATTTATTTGTAAGCTATTATTTTAAATGCAAGACAAATTTATACCTTTCCTGAGTAAAGTGTTTACATGGATGGTAAAATAAGTCATTTCACCTGGGCAAGATTTTGTGTCTTTCTGCCAGAACTTGCCAAGGTGAGTTGCCAGGTTGTATCATATAAACTCAC
>CACRXK020010553.1:0-17515 GCA_902702795.2 Paramuricea clavata | reverse complement strand
AAGATAACTGTAATGCATTTTAGTATACCAACCTTAAATACTGCGCATGCTCTTGTTTTCACGTTATAGAAAGAAGAGCCTTGCTATTGGGAATATTTATATAAACACAATTCCTTACCTCAGGCGGATTATTTATAAACTAAACTCAAAATGACAGCATGTCCCATGCAATTTAAAAAAGGTAAACTTGGTATAGTAAAACACAAGTCATAATGAGGATCGCAACAATACAGCAATATGCTGTTTTCACAGAGTATCTGACAGTGTCAGACTGACACTTTTGTCGTTCGAAAGCTTCCATATTGGTTTAGTCAGAGAGATGTTCACTCCTCGACAGTCATGATCAACGTCAATGAGGCCACGCGTGGAATTAGGCGCTCAATACCCATGATGCTTTGCGGCCTGCTGTCTGACTCAAAAAATATTGGCGCACTTGACACTGACAGTGCGAAATTTGACTCTCACCTACCTCCTCCGCAGGCGCTTAGGGAGCATTTCGGACAGGTTCGGAAAATTCGGGTTACAGGCGAGAGCGCCTGCCGAATAATGTTTTCAAGATGGCAGATGCCTATAAATCGAAATTATCATTTTGGCTTTATTCCCTTTACTATTATGATTTAATATACAATATACATACCAGCACTGATCTAATAGATCTAAATAATATTTAGAAATAGCATCCAGTTGTCTTGGCAGACTAAAAATAATATTATAACTAGCCGCCGCTATTCTTTGCCCTTTGACGAATGAGACTTTTTTATAAATTGTTACAAATATGCAAATACAACGTCGACGATATTATATCTGCTCTCTGCATATTTTGCTACTAAGCCTATGATAAGCCATTCCAAATACTTTAGATAAGATTGAAATACAGTTTGCATGAAACATTGAAAGCACAATTTGAAAGATAATATCGTATTTTATTTTTTTATTTGTGCATGCCTAGTGATATTTTTTTATTTTCTGCAATCTTATTGGCTGCAGCAGCGGGCGGCTTTTTACGATATCTTGGCCGTGGTCCAAAAGTCCATTTAAGATTTCATTTTATCAAAGGCAAAGCGTCCTGAAAACACACTGAAGAAAACAAAATATGACATGAATATCTGGAAAAGATACTTTGAATCCGAACGTTCACCTTTGTCGTTTCTTTATGCAAGCAAAAAAGAAAAATGGCACGGCGTATGAACCTAACACTTTGACATGTTTTTTCAAAAGCATTCAACGATATCTTAATGATAAAAACTCTTCGATCAATGTATTCAAAGATCAAGAGTTTAACAAAACTGGAGAAGTGTTGTGACTAAAAAAAAGAGGTGGTAACAAAAAACGCTAAGGGAAATAGACCACAAGCTGCTCGTGAACTTACCGTGGTCCGTGGACGAAGAAGATCAACTTTTCCGCCTTGACGAGTTTGGCGACAGCAATCCTGAAGCACTGCAACGTACCGTATAGTGGCTGCTTTCTCTTCATTTCGGGTTTCGAGCACGAGATGAAAGTAGACGTCTAAAATGGGGCGACGTGAAACTGTGCGAATACGAAGCAAACGGCGGTCAGTTTTTAGTTTGGCAGTCTGAACGAGGGTAAAAAATACGCAATGGAAATGGCCAGCAACGAGCATTTAATCTCACTGCGGAAGCAACAAACGGCGAACTTTGTCCTGTAAGATTTTACAGAGAGTTTATGAAAGGTCGACCAGATCCAATGAAAGACCCCGAAGCACCGTTTTTCCTCGCTATCAATCACAAACGAAAGCCAGAAAATCCAGTGTGGTATCAAAAAGCTCCCTTCAAAAGGTAAAAACGAGATTGGAAAATTCCTCTCGAAAGCAGCGAAAAGCGCAGGCATCGAAGGCAACATCACCAACCACAGCGTCAGAAAAACCTGTGCTTCCCGGTTGATGGATGCAGATATCCCCACCAATTACGTAGCTCAGTTGAGTGGTCATAAAAACCTTAAAAATCTTGATTCTTACAAAACGGCTTCTCGCGATCATCAACGTAAAATGTCAAATGATTTGAGCAGGTCATCGACATCCCATCGCCAAAACAACAGCGATTCCGTGCAGCAAAGACTCCGAATTCTCGGTGTATCGCCATGACTAATGAGTAATCCTGTAATGAATTACGACGCCAATTCAGCTGTAAGTTCACAGGTTTCTGCATGGCTGTATTCTGGAGCTTCCATTGGGAAAATCAAAGGTTGTACTTTAAACATCTAGTATACGTGACAAGCGAGCAAAGTACCGACAACAATCAGCCAACAACAAGCAAAAAGCGACGAGTCCTTATTAGCGACGACTCTGATTCCAACTAAAGCTAGGTTTTGAGTTGTTTTTCTGACTTGTTTTAAAACTTCTTTACGGTGTTGTTGCATTGTGTATTCGCATGCAGCCAAACATTCGTTTATAAAAACAATGCATTAAGTCGTTGAACTTTTTAAATCACGTGAGGCAAGTTAATAATGCAAATATTATCATTCTAAATTATTATCAATATTGAATTTTAATGTAATTAATATTGTTTAAATAAATTATATTAAGAACATTTCCTTTGCGTTCGCAGTAAAGTTCGCTGTTTTCCCATGCACCTATAGCAAATACAACAAAATATATGAAACAAATATGGAATAAGGTAAGAATCGAAAGTGTTATCAAGTTGTGCTTTTGACAGGCAAAGACAGATGAAACCTTGTCCTGAAAGACCTTCCAGTTTCTCCAATATAGATGCTGCAGTCTTGACATGGTATTGAGATTTTGGAGCCGAAATAGTGGTAGCAAAATCTATAACATCACAGGTTTTGTATTTTGCAACCCGGAAAGGAAACGTGCCATTTTGTGATGACGAATCCTTTGATGGAGAGTTTCGAGCTAGGGTTTCACGGATATTATTGCTTTTCGAAAAGAGACTAAATGGTTATTGGAGAAAATGGAAGATGTTTTGGGCTCGTTTTGAAAATATGGAAATTCTTCCAAATGACATCTCTAACTTTGAAATTAAAAAGATGATAAGCTATAATACTAGGGGGATTTTGTTGTTAATCTGTGACATTGGACATATGGTCTGTAGTGTACATGTAAGGGTCTCAGATCGGGGAATTTGGGAGGCCTTCGAAAAGGCAGTGTCTAAGAGAGAGGTGGGATAGCCATGTTGGACAAAAAAGTGTCTCATTTCCAGCTCTTTAGCTTGGAAGTCCTCCTCACGGCAAATGCGGCGAAGGATCTGAAAGAAGGGAATCGACCTTTTGGTATGGGAATAGGAAAATAGAAGATAGCTATGGGAGTCAGTAGGCTTGTAGAGCACAGAAGTAACTAGTTTATTACCATTAATTGATACATAGACCGTTTGCTGCGTCGCGATATCGTTGACTTTCATTTCCCAAGTCTTGGAACTGAAATATTTTTACGGGAGACCCGCAGTTTTCTCACAAACAGCTATTTTATCGTCACTAATGTTACGACAATTTTTTTCAGTGTTCAACGACACGGATCATGACGACAAACGATTATGTCACTCAATCGATTGTCACGCAAAAGATTGTTATGTAATCTTATGCGTGTTGGACGTGAACAACACGATATCTTGTCTACAACTTTGAGAAAGTACAGATAACGCTTTATAAATATATATCTATATAAAATCACAAGAACGTAAATAATAGAAGAACACGAGGAAGAAAAATAAAAGGGAATAAAAAATGGATTTAACACGCGAAATACCTTTATCTAAGGTCTCAATTACATGCTTCAAACTCAAGCCAAATCACTATCATTGCATGTTATTTTTATTTAAATTCACCAATCGAAGATAGTACATTAGGTTCACTTCACTACGATAGCAATTTGCCAAGTCATTAATGAATTCAAGTTAATAATTTCTTTCATGAATAAATTAACTGTAGATGGTGGATCAGTGGCCTAGAGAATATATAGCTCTAAATTAAAATGTTCGTGCATGATGTAAATTTCAAGGATTTGCAACAACTCAACGTGTTGAATCAACTCCAAAAACGGTGACGAAGTCACTCTTTTATATTTGACTCAACTCCAAAAAATTTACAGTGCATTCTCTATACTTGCTCCATAGGTCGACCATGAATCACGTTCACTGAAAATTATCAAAACAAGACTCTTTGACTTTTTAGCAGTATATATTTTAACAATTTGAAATTCATTTGTACACGTGTACACATTTAAAACTTGCATTAAAAGTAGAAACACGTTCTATCGTTTGATATATACGATATTTTTGGTCCATTTCGAAATTCGAATTTCATGATTTCCATAACATTTATATTAACTTTTAACATTAAGAGATATTAGAATATATCTAAAATAATATATTGTTTGACAGGTGTCAGGTGCGAAACGAATAGCTGAACGCATACAAAACTTTACTTTTGATAAAGTTTTGGTTGAACGTTGTGGATACATCTTTGAAGATGGTGACGATTATTTAACAACATTCCCACCAACACTTTGTTTAACAAGATATCTTAAAGCTTGAGCAGCTCTTGAAAATTCTAACATCTCTCGCACTTTATTCAAGTAATATTCATTACTTAAGAAAAAAGGTCAATAAAATGGTAGAATGTTAAACGATTATTACTAGTAAATGTTTCTAAAATTTATGCCTGTGTCCAGGAAGAACTACTTTGATATATGCATATATGTTCTTAGTTATCTACCTTTACCAACTTTCCGACAACGTTCTTGGACTACCTTGTGCACGGTAAAAATTATATTCGTAGATGTTTTGCAGAGTCCTATAATTCTAGCTCTTCTGATATTGGGTTTCCGTTGATAAATTTCTACTTTTCATTTGTACAAGCAACACCACAATTGAACCACATTCGTGCGAACATAGCCATGATTGTTTCATCCCATATAATTTCAAAAGCTGTCATATAGCCGCAAGAGTTAACTACGGATTCCTAGACGGATTTCCTACAAGGATGTTTTTCAAGCTTTCGAAGCACCTGATATGGTAACCTTTGAAACTGCGAGAATAAGACTGTCATTTTCAGTATTTCGAACAAGCATAGATGATCTATAGTTAGTGCCATTAATAACAAGTGTTACACCGTAATAAAACTTTAATCCTTCCCATAAAGTAAATATTTGCTTTTCGCTCGTTAAAGATGTAAATCAGGAACCAACATTTGATGCTTGCGGCAGGTGTTTTATATTTCTCCAAAGAATATATACAACAACTATTCACATTTAGTCTTTCAATCCAGGATTAATCCTCAGCTAGCGCGTACATATTTTTGTAGTATCACATTAACCCGTCTCGTTTCCTTTGCAATGTTACACGTCTGTTTAATATAATTGGGTTTCTTGAATAACATCAGATTTTGGAGTTTCTATTGAACGAGAATGGCATGACAGAAATACACTCTGTTGGAAATAGTCAGCTGAAGGTATTAATCTTTATAGCTAGTATATTATCCATTAATTCATTTTCCTAATTTCGTTGTTCGCTCAGAGTACGCACGAATGAAGAATACGTATTGTTCTGCATGTCGTCCAAGTTAAGGCAGGAGCAAATGTTTCAGATTTTGTTGATAGTGTTTATAATGCTTGCTTTCATCAATGTTCCACTAAGTCGCTAAATGGTAGTTGAATTTCACCGTCATTTTCCGCAAATACAGGACAAGATAGTGAGCAGTGTCACCAGATACTGTAATATGCTTTCATGATCAGAGCCGTAAGCAGGATCATTTTACCAGGGGGGGGGGGGGCAGTAAGGCCTATATGCCGAAAAAAGTCCTAAATATCTAAAGAACCATTAGTAATGACAGTAATGACATTCTATAAAAATCTGTAAATATAGTTTTCTCTGGGGGAAGCGGTTACCCCCCCCCCCCTGTGTACGGCCCTGTTCATGATTAATAGTTCAAATGTATCATCGATTTATCGGAATGTGATTCGGTGAAAATATTTCCAGAAGTTTTGTGTTCTGATATTGCTTGCTTCATACTGTTCGCCACCATTGATTTTTATCCACGTTGCGGAATGTTGGATAAAGTTTATTATTTTATTTTTCACAAATATAAAACTCAATCACTACGTCTGTGTGTCACACACATAAACATGCTTATTCTGTTACAAACTCCAATATATATGGTGTTTCCATCTTTCAAATAAAGTTTATACAAATTTGCATAAAAACTAAGCCACCTTGAAAATGTTTTGTATATAATGCTAATATATTCCTAAAAACAAATCTTTTTAGAACTGTAAATTTTTTTTTATCAATAACATTAGCTTATGTCAAGATATAGGTCATTTTCATATATCGGTTTTGAGAACAGTAGCAAAGACATTAAAATACGCGACTGAAATATGATGAAATCTGATACCTACAATCAATTTCATAAATATTTTGGTCGCTTTTTCTTTGTCAAGTTTGCATAAACTTTCTTGAATTTGCTTGTATATCATTGTAATAAACAATATCAACAGACATTTCTAGACTATATATGACTGATAGAAGACTCTAGCAAATCTTATAAATATTGAATAGGAACAACGTCAGGCAGCGTTGTTGTAGGCTAATATTCGCTAATAAGTGCACCCGTGATTCAAATATATGGATATTTTAACTCCTATTTTCCTACAAAGAGATTTGCAACACATTGTTACGGTTGCTTCTACCAGTCAAGTTTTAACAAGCCAAAAAAATACTCTGTTACATCATCATTAATCTACATACATAATGTAGCCTGCGTGACAGGCTCTCTGGGTTTGGTGAAAAATGGGAGGAAAATCATCGCCTCCTGGCCAAACCCAGAGAGCCTGCCACGCAGGCTACAGGCGCAGAGGCTTTTAAAGAATATGAAATACGAATGAATTGAAATAGCGCAATCTCAAATATCTTCTAGCTTTCAAATATCTTCTTGAATTTCAATCGCTTTGAATTTCATATTGTTTAAAAGCCTCTGCGGAGGAGAAAGCCACAAGTTTACAGATTTACGCAGCAAATAAAAAATATAGATGGCTCGCTGACAATTTTTTGCTACATTCGATCACCGCGTGCGATTGAAGCCGATTTACTGGTAAATACATCAATGGCATATATTTGACTTGGCAACATTCGAGTAACCAAAAACGTAAAATTAAATATCTCGAACTTTGTCCTTTTTGCTTCTGTATTCAATACTTAAACCCTGATCAAACGAGAACGTAAGTCATCGCAAGTAAACTTGTTCTAACTTGCCCAGGATTGCGATGGGACCGATCAAACGATACGCAAGTTATCGCAACAATATGCAATATTTGGCCCGTGTGCGGATAATTTTGTAAAGTTGTAAAAATCTAAACAAAACATGGCCGTCATTTAAACTCATTTAAAACGAATGTAAAAACTTTTGAAAATGCCATGTAAAATGAAGCGAAAAGCTGCCACATCATTGTGTTATTTTCTCAACTTGATGAAGACGAAACGTCTCAGGCTTGGAAACGTGGAAACTGACAAGAGAATAGATTAAGCGAAGACCAGAAAAAGGTCATTTTATAGACTAGGGACTATGGTGTCCATAGAAACTGGTCTCAAAAAACTTGCTTGAGCTTGCACGTCTGATCAAACGTATCGCAATTGCTCGCAAGTTTAAAAAAGCTTGCGATGAAGTTTGAACCAGCTCAAATCATTCGCAAGTTAACGCAAGTCAACGCAAGTTGGTGGTCAAACGAGGCACAAGCAAGTGCAACTTAAAACTTGCGATGGCTTGCGTTCTCGTTTTATCAGGGCTTTAGAGAAAAGCCGCCATCTTCAATTCTCAAGCGCATTAATTTTATATTGTAATAATTTACTCTAGATCCTGAACCATTTTACTCTTTTTTTGGAGTTGAAACTAGCCCTGGAGTAAAATTAAGGTGTAAAAATTACTCCATAATTTCTACTCCTAGAAGCGAGTTTAATTTACTCGTCCAGTGGAGTTAAATTTACTCCCGATTGAGTAAATTGTGGAATGCGCGCCAAAGTGGAGTAGTTTTAACACTATTTCGGGAGTAGATTTTACTCCACAATTTTTACTCTCCTGAGTGGAGTAGGTCTAACTCTTATGGTGGAGTTAAAATAACTCCTTGAAATTAACAGTGTATATTGCAGGATAGCAAAATACTCAGTAAGGTATATATTTTAAGTGTATATTTTAAAGATCTACTGTACTTTAAAATATACACTTAAAATATTATTAGAACTACGTTGAAATATAAATTAAACATATTCTTATACTTTGCAGCCATTTATGTGACGAAGGCAGAGTATTTGCTGTAAGGACTGAATATTATATCAACATTCAAACTATGTATGTCTTCACCACCAATTGTCTTTTGACCTGACCTGATTACCGAACTTTTTTGCTAAAAACCTCGCTAATTAAATTTTTTAGCTTACATTTCATTCACATAAAAGACCTCGGTCCGATATTTCTCTGTACAGACCTCGCGTTTGGTTAATAAGAAGTTCGTTAATTAACACATCATCAACTAAATATCCATACCACAACACGTATTTCGAAAGCGTGAAAGGGGGCAAACGATTGATTGATTGTCAATAGATTATTTAAAATAAATTTCACTTAGGCGAAACAATGCCTTGCTTTTTATTGCCAGTGATTTGACCTATGTATAATAATATGCCTGCTTTATATCCAAGGGATCGCAGAACTTGCGATGTGGCCTGAAGGGTAAGCCCACCCCAACTTTCCGCCAAGAAAAAAGAAAGAATAGACAATTGATATAGATGGGAACAGTGTTATTATTCACATTTTAAAATTGGATTCCAATTTAAAAATTTAAACAAACATGGCGTAAGGCGACTATGGTATGGGTTGATAATCAAATCTTAGTAAATTTTATATCGCTATTTAACAACGAAATATAAAACATCTCAAAACCTGAAACTTTGCACTTTATACTCGCTATGCCAAACTAGTATTTCTTCAAAATTTGTTCAAAATTGAAATTCCAAAAGGTAGGAAAATGGGATTTCGTCCAACCACTTTAAAACTGGTCGTCTTTGCTAATTAAATTTATTATCGCAACGAAATAAAAAGGTGTTATTTCATAGCCAAAAGCGCGATCTTTATAAGTTTAAATAAAGTAATTCAGATTCCACATAATTTGGATTTTCAAAAATTTGGATTAGGGTCAGATAAAGAATAGAGTTAGATTAAGATGAGGGTTAGGGACTAGTGTTAGAGGTCGGGGGTAGGGGTAAGAGTTAGGGCTCAAGATGTGTCGCAAATTTATTGTATTGATAAATTCGGACGTGTTTATTTAACAATTTAGTAATATAGTACAAATTCAAAGGTGGAGCTCATGCTGCAACAACGGCCAAGCAACTGTAAATCACAAACGCAAAAATATATTTTGTCTACTACTTTACTAACGTGAACAGTACAGCAACTAGGTGAAGTCGCCATCGCAATGTCAGATTCTGCGCTTGCCAACGCAAACACGTTCTGCACAACACCTTCCAAGTTCAAATATATTCCTCTGCCATTTTTCTCAAAAGCACGTACCAACTACAGCAACTTGGCGACTTTAATGTCATGAAACCTCTCTTCCACTAACAGGTCTAAGTCTATTACAAGGGCCGTGCCACCTCGGGGGTGTAACAGCCCCCCAAAAATGTAAAAAAGGGGACTCAACTTGCGGGGAGGGGAGCCCTGGCCTCGGCCGTCGCTAACATTTTCCCGAAAAAAATTTGCTTTCCGAAAAACATTTTTGAGAGGGCCTGGAATTGAAGGGGGCCCAATTTTTGGAACACCCCCTACCAACCAGGAACCGGTTGGCACGGTCCTGTCTACTACTTTCCTGTCAACCAAGGACGGTAAAAATTTGACATTATTTTTATCACAGAATAGTTTTCTGTCCATTGTCAGCACAAGATAAGCTAAAACATTTGATCAATACCAACGTAACTCAATCAAACCAACCGTTTCCTAGACAAACTAACTATCGAAATAACAATTGATATATGTAGCTACATTTAACCATTCTGAACATTCGAAGTTGCACTAGCAACATACAATAACAGAATGCTCAGCCTAAAGTAAAAGTCATGCTATGATTACGAGTTAGACTAAGTTAAAGGTCGACGACGTTTAAATGATTCGGGTGATGCTTGCTAAAGATTTCAAGAATAGTTAAAGAAAACGCTAGTCACAAATTTTATGATCATAGTCAAACCACGACGAAACCGGAAAAAAACTCATGTGATTTTCCCCTAATTATTTCAATCTCATCTTTTCCGAACTTCACATCCTCCCCATAGATGGTAAACGGAGCCCAGATCCAACTGGATCGGTATTCCTCTTTTTCATGTGTCTGGAAAAAGTTCATTGTTCTTCGTAAAGCTTCACAAACTGGTGTTTCTTGGCAAAGTTCACCATAAAATTTCTCCATGAATTCCTTTGTGGCATAATCGCTAATAGGCCACAGTGTGGCAAGAACACAGCGTGCCCCAGCTGCAAGAAACGCTCGAGTTATACCTATGACACCTTCTGAAGTAATATCACCTTGCCCAGTATGGCAACAACATAAAACTACCAAGCGAGCTCTCACGGAACTATTTAGAATATCTCGCTGAGTGAGAAGGTATGAGTCTGGTTCAGGAATAGACAAGCGCGGCTCAGTAAGAGACGAATTTGAAGCAAGCATTATTTCACCTCGAGTCGGTTCTCCATGTGCAGCTATATGGATTATACTAGCCCCAGTTAAAAGCTGCAATACTACCTTTTTTGTTGCCACGCGTCCTAGTAAAGGCCTTGCTTGGAAAAGCTTTGAGAGACATTTAACTTCTTCAGCAGCATTGGGCAGGTCAGCCGGTGCAACATCTTTTCCGTTTAAACTAACTTTTCCAACAGTTGGATTACCAACAAACAATGCAAATCCAAAGTTTGAGTCAAAGGATTGTTCCATCATACACTTTAGAGTATGCAATGAAGGTGAAATTTGAACACTGTAACGGCTCGATAAATATGAGCCATTTTCATCAACGAGTGCCGAAAATGGTGAAAAAAACAACAGCGGGTCAGGGACAATAATGAGCTTATTGCCTTTAATAATATCTTCTACAGGATCAACTAAAAGTTTAAACAACATCTCCAAAATGTTTCGATCAGAGAAATTACTATAGCTAGCAGGATTGTTAACCGCGTTTTTAGAAGCAGGCTGTCCGCTTGGAAACTCAATAGGAGACATCACTTGATCTTTAGTACTAGCAACTGAATCGAGCATGTAAAAAGAAGAATTTCGATCAATATTAACATCTACCCTTCCAAGAAGTTCCATAATTAGCAGAAGAAATGTTTCCCGACGTGCGTCTAATACTTTTCTGAAGATAACTTTGTCGGTTACAACCCAAGCATTAAGACCACCTTGCAAGCCAAAAGCGAATACTAGAATGATGGTGTTATTTTTTCGTAGTTGGAGAAGTGTGTGCAATCCTTCTATTTCTATTTCTTCTTCTCTGGCCTCAATTCTATTCCATATCGCGCGAGCATAATCGAACAAGCCCTTACCAACCGAATTCCTACGTTTCTCAATACAGCAATGGAGCTCTTTAGACCTACCAAGGTCAATGACTAATAATGCGGACGCAACGCGCTCCAACGAAAGGAAACAACTCATTAAAATTGTATGAGATTCAAAATATTGCTTCACGAATGCCAGTTGATTTTGTTCTGGAACTGAATCTAAAAACATTTCATCAAAAAAACTAATTGCTTTTATTAGGTGAGATGTTGCAACTTCATACTCTCCAAAACATCGACGGGAACTTTCTATTGGTATTCCAGATCGATCGTCAATAGCCGTGCTTATTTCCACATCTTTTTTGTGATAATCAATGTCCTTCTGATACTTTCCTAAACTATAATAGGCATTTCCCAAATTGGCATTGCTTCTGCCTATTCCTGATCGATTGCCAATAGCAGTGCTTATTTCTAGATCTTTTTTGTGATAGTCAATGGCCTTATGATATTCTCCTAAACCATCATAGGCATTGCCCAAATTGGCATTGCTTGCTGCTATTCCTGATCGATCGCCAATAGCAGTGCTTATTTCTAGATTTTTTTTGTGACAGTCAATGGCTTTCTGATATTTTCCTAAACAATGATAGGCAATGCCCAAATTGGCATTGCTGCTTGCTATTCCTGATCGCATGCCAATAGCAGTGCTTATTTCTAGATTTTTTTTGTGGTAGTCAATGGCCTTCTGATCTTCTTCTAAACTAATATAGGCATTGCCCAAATTGCCACTGCTTCTTGCTATCCCTGGCCGATCGCCAATAGCAGTGCTTATTTCTAGATCTTTTTTGTGAAAGTCAATAGCCTTCTGATATTCTCCTAAACTATTATAGGCATTGCCTAAATTGGCATAGCTACTTGCTATTCCTGATCGATTGCCAATAGCAGTGCTTATTTCTAGATTTTTTTCGTAATAGTCAATGGCCTTCTGATATTCTCCTAAACTTTTGCAGGCAATTCCCAAATTGCCATTGCTGCTTGCTATTCCTGATCGATCGCCAATAGAAGTGCTTATTTCTAGATCTTTTTTGTGATAGTCAATGGCCTTCTGATATTCTCCTAAACTATTATAGACATTGCCCAAATTGGAATTGCTGCTTGCTATTCCTGATCGATCGCCAATAGCAGTGCTTATTTCTAGATTTTTTTTGTGATAGTCAATGGCCTTCTGATATTCTCCTAAGCTATGATAGACAATGCCCAAGTTGCCATTGCTGCTTGCGATTCCTAATCGATCGCCAATAGCAGTGCTTATTTCAAGATCTTTTTTGTGATAGTCAATAGCCTTCAGATATTCTCCTAAACTATAATAGACATTGCCCAAATTGCCATTGCTTTTTGTTATTGCTGATCGATCGCCAATGGCAGTGCTTATTTCTAGATCTTTTTTGTGACAGTCAATAGCCTTCTGATATTCTCCTAAACTATCATAGGCATTGCCCAAATTGGCATTGCTTCTTGCTATTCCTGATGGATCGCCAATAAAAGTGCTTATTTCTAGATCTTTTTTGTGATAGTCAATGGCTTTGTGATATTCTCCTAAATGATAAAAGGAAATGCCCAAATTTGCATTGCTTTTTGCTATTCCTGACCGATTGCCAATAGCAGAGCTGATTTCTAGATCTGTTTTGTGATAGTCAATGGCCTTCTGATATTCTCCTAAATTATCATAGGCAATGCCTAAATTGGCATTGCTTCTTGCTATTCCTGATCTATCGCCAATAGTTGTGCTTATTTCTAGAACTTTCTTGTGATGGTCAATAGCCTTCTCACTTTCTCCTAAACTCTGATAGGCAACGCCCAAAGAGCAATTGCTTCTTGCTATTCCTGATTGATCGCCAATAGCAGTGCCTATTTCCAGATCCTTTTTGTGATAGTCAATGGCCTTCTGATATTCTCCTAAAGTATCATAGGTATTACCCAAATTGGCATTGCTTCTTGCTATTCCTGATCGATCGCCAATAGCAATTCTTATTTCTAAACCTTTTTTGTGATAGTCAATGGCCTTCTGATATTCTCCTAAACTATCATAGGTATTGCCCAAATTGGCATTGCTTCTTGCTATTCCTGACCGATCGCCAATAGCAGTGCTTATTTCTAGATATGTTTTGTGATAGTCAATGGCCTTCTGGTATTCTCCTAAACTATCATAGGTAATGCCCAAATTGGCATTGCTTCTTGCTATTCCTGATCGATCGCCAATAGCAGTGCTTATTTCTAGATCTTTTTTGTGATAATCAATGGCCTTCTGATGTTCTCCTAAACTATGATAGGCAATGCCCAAATTGCAATTGCTTCTTGTTATTCCTGATCGATCGCCAATAGCAGTGCTCATTTCTAGATCTTGTTTGTGATAGTGAATGGCCTTCTGATATTCTCCTAAACTATCATAGGCATTGCCCAAATTGGCATTGCTTCTTGCTATATCTGACCGATCGGCAATAGCAGTGCTTATTTCTAGACCTTTTTTGTGATAGTCAATGGCCTTCTGATATTTTCCTAAACTATTATAGGCATTGCCCAAATTGACGTTGCTTCTTGCTATTCCTGACCGATCGCCAATAGCAGTGCTTATTTCTTGACCTGTTTTGTGATAGTCAATGGCCTTCTGATATTCTCCTGAACTATTATAGGCATTGCCCAAATTGCCATTGCTTCTTGCTATTCGTGATCGATTGCCAATAGCAGTGCTTATTTCTAGATCTTTTTTGTGATAGTCAATGGCCTTTTGATATTCTCCTGAACTATGATAGGCATTGCCTAAATTGCCATTGCTTTTTGCTATTCCTGATTGATCGCCAATAGCGGTGCTTATTTCTAGGTCTTTTTTGTGATAGTCAATGGCCTTCTGATACTCTCCTAAACTATGATAGGCATTTCCCAAATTGCCATAGCTTCTTGCTATTCCTGATCGATCGCCGATAGCAGTGCTTATTTCTAGATCTTTTTTCTGATAGTCAATGGCCTTCTGATATTCTCCTAAACTATTATAGGCTTTGCCCAAATTGCCATTGCTGATTGCCATTCCTGACCGGTCGTCAATAGCAGTACTTATTTCTAGAACTTTTTTGTGATATTCAATGGCCTTCTGATATTCTCCTAAACTATGATAGGCATTACCCAAATTACCATTGTTTCTTGCTATTCCTGATCGATCGCCAATAGCAGTGCTACTTTGTAGTCCATTTTTGTAATAGTCAATGGCTTTGTGTAGACCATTTGTAGACCATTCTCCTGAAGTATGATAGGTATCACCTAAGTTTCTATTGCTTCTTATCATCCCCGACCAGTTAGCAGTTTCAGTGCAAATTTGTTAAAATTTTGTAATGGTCGATGGCGATTCTAATTTCTTCTAATCTAACATAGACATCTCCCAAAATATAACTGTTTTTCATATTACTGGCGATTCGCGATTTGAAATGTTATATTATTTTTGGAAGCCATTGAGGTTATTTTTAGAATACACTACCTCTTTAATCCCATTTTGTTGGTAGTTCTGAAACAAAGACATATAGAAGTGGATTAGGTGGATAGAATCGCGACATTCTTGTGTTCATTTATGATAAGTTTACGGGCTTAATTATAGAATTTGAACTTTTCAGATTGTCAAGCCTTTTTACCTTTAATGTTCAAGGCCATTGTTATAGCGGTGAATGCAAACGGCTAGCTTGTGCAGATAATTCTCTCTCTAAAAATTGAAAATTGGAAAAAGAAACATGAAATTTTGAGCGATGGCCTTTCGTCTTGAAGTTAGTGCCATGTGTACGAAAAATGTACTTTGTGGTTTCGTACTACAATCATGGATATAACTTGTTAATAAAATTTTCATTTGCCTCTGTGATAGTTAAATCGTAGATTCCCTCCTCCCCCTTCCACAACAGAGTTTGGTCATTTCACGAGTCAAGCTCGAGCCCGAGTCAGGCACGAGTCACGAGTCAAGCACGAGTCACGAGTCAAGCACGAGTCACGAGTCAATTTCGAGTCATGATCAACCTATAAACTTCGTTTTTGCGCTTTTAACGTTAATTTGACAAATTTTATAGTTTAATTTTCAATTTTAATGCAGGTAAGTATACTTTATGTCTTGTTTATGAAATTGCGCATCTTACTGTATTTACATTCTCACCGTCGCTTGTTGTTTGTTGTTCCACAAACCTGACTCAGCCCAGTCGCTTATATTGCGTTGAATAATAAAATGGGAATGCGATGGTTTATTCCCATATGCCTGGGCGTCCTTTTACGGCAGAGGCCATGGAACCGCTATATATTTGTGGGACTGTGGACGAGCCAGTGTACAGACAAGTTAGACCAGGGGCGTAACTACAGGGGGGTGGGGGGGTGTCTCACCCCCAATCTTTCGAAACGGTACTCTCGTCGGGCAAAAACTTATCATCGGGATGGGCAGGGCTTTAAATCATCTGGACGGGCAGGGCAATGAAAGATTTTAAATTTTAGATATTGCTCAAAAAATAATTTACCTTTAATTTAACTGGTGTATGTCGGAAAAAATTTTTTTGCCCCTTTTTCTGAATGTGCGGAAAAAATTTTTTCGACTTCCCCCCGCACACAGCCCCCCTCCCCCCCCAGGGCATCATGGATTTCGTCGGGCAATTCTACCAGACACCCCCCCCCCAATCAAAAGGGGCTAGTTACGCCCCTGAGTGAGACAACGACTATGGGAATACTGTTTGTGAGAAATCCGGTACGTAATTCCTAATTTGCGAGCGGGTAAGCCAACAACCGATTGTGCAGGCTCTGCAAAGCCTATTTTTGAATATTATTGAAATACCATAATTTTGGACCTAAAGAAATGTATTACTTACTCTAATTTTAACTATGTTAAGTTATTTTAAACTTAAAATATCCGCCATGTTGTGACGTCATTGTTGCCATAGCAACGGTAGTTAGGAGTTTTTTAATTCCGAACTCCTTAATTATTATTGTGTTATACCAATCAGATACTCTCTGTTATATGTGTAGCGGTAATTTTCAGTTTTTAAAAACAAATAAAACTGTGAACGGTTAAAAATTTTAGAAGATATCAAACCAAATAGTTAAAATTGCTTAAGTGGTTCCGAATATTTGAAAAACATAGAAAAATATTGAAGTTAAATGTAATTGAAAATTGAAAATTCGCGTCGCGTTCCCGAATCGCGTCCAGTCTGTATGGACCTTAAAAGACAAGTACATGAAAAACTGCTTAACTTTATAATATGATTGAAACAGATTGCAAACATTTTTTAAGAAAACTATGCTTTTACTATACCACCAGAGGCCACTGTTTCAATTTCATATATATAACCCGCACACAGGCTGGTAACCTTCGTTTTTGAGATAAACAAAAAGTATAACAGTTGATTTCGGAGGTGTGTCGAGGGTGTGAGAAAGCTTTTTCTGGGAAGTGTGTACTGTGTAGAGTCTGTGGATGATTGTATACATGCAGTTAGAAATTTTTAGCTTGACTCGAATTGGACTCGTGACTCGAGCTTGACTCGGGCTCGAGCTTGACTCGTAAAATGAATACACTCATTACACATGTACGTAATATATAGTTATGAATAAACAAATACCAGTGTATATAAGAGAAACTCCATTCCAATATAAACTTACAAGTTGCACAATCCTGAATAATAATAACCAAATTGTCCCGTAACCATTCACCGTTATTTTAAACTAATAATATAATATTTCCATCGTATTTTGTCCTGATATTTGTCCTGATTTCATTTTACAACACATCAACGACCAGTGAGCTCTAAGAGAACTGGAACGATAACTTGGCCGCCATCTTTGAAGCCACTCATGATGGCCGCCATGTAGGTATGGAGTGGAAAATACGCCGCCTAAAAGATATCTGTTTTCGACCACTAAATAGCTGTATTTCAACAAGGAAAAAAGCTAAAAACTTTCAACAATACCTGAAATTTAATACAAAACATGTTTCCAGAACGTAGAGCAGTTATAAAGTTCTTTTTTC
>CACRXK020010552.1:0-17515 GCA_902702795.2 Paramuricea clavata | reverse complement strand
TACAAGTGCATAATTTATTAACATCATTTATCTTTAATAGGTTTTTATTATTAGTATATATAACGCACCATAGTTGAAACCAGCTGCCTAAAGACATTGAAGTCTTGACAACCTGTTGCCCAAAGACATTGAAAATCTTGACAACTTGGAGGCTCTTTCTACACGTGCATAATTTACTAACATCATTTATCTTTAATAGGTTTTTATTATTAGTATATATAACGCACCATAGTTGAAACCAACTGCCTAAAGACATTGAAGTCTTGACAACCTGTTGCCCAAAGACATTGAAAATCTTGACAACTTGGAGGCTCTTGCTACAAGTGCAAATTTATTGTAAAATTAAATCATAATTTAAAGTAAACATGAGTTATCCTTAATAGGTTTTTAATTAGTATATATAACACACCATAGTTCAAACCAGCTGCCTAAAGACATTGAAGTCTTGACAACCTGTTGCCCAAAGACATTGAAAATCTTGACAACTTGGAGGCTCTTGCCACAAGTGAATAATTTATCGTAAAATTATTATTTATAGTAAACATGAGTTTATAATCTTTATGATTTTGTTATTACTCAGTAACACATCTTAGTTTAAACCAGCTATCTAAAGTCATTAAATCTCGACAATCTGTCACTATGAAAGACATTGAAAATTTGACAAGCTAGAGGTTTTTGCTACATTGCCACCCCTCCCCCCCCCGCCCCAACCCCCGGGCGTGAGAGGGCGTGCTGACGTCATGGGCGGTCAATGTCAATATTAAATTTTTAGTTATCAAAAATATATAACCTGGAGTTTGGAGGTATTAGTGTCGTGAAAAAAATTCCCGTCTGCATGCAATACTGTAGTCTGTTTAATAGATAAATTTTTTACCCCAAAAGTGGACGGCCGTCCAACTTCAAGTTGAAATTCAATTCTCCACCATTATTCTGTCGAATGCACCAGGCTAATACCTATGTCAAGCTTACTTGTCCTCCTTGAGTAGGATCAGGCGTCTTTTGCACGGGCTGGTTATTTCGCTGGTCGATATCCGAGCATCATGGGTTTGATATTTCCGCGGGAATCTTGGCTTTACTTTGCTTCAAGCAAGCCGCGCTTCGTAATGATGTAATTTTGCGTCCTGGTGTATTAATTTCAGCCTACGAGCAGGCTATGTTTAATTAGGATTCCAGTGTTGGCACAATGTAGTCTACATAAATCGTCGTTTGATATCTTCTCACACAAAATGTCTTTGGTAAAATTAGCGCCAAATTGCACCAGTGGAATCGCATTCACAACGCGTAACATGACCTTGACGCGTAACATGGCTTGATGTTCAAGAAATCCTCGTTCACTTTACGCAGCCTGAATGCCATTACCAACCATGTAATTTCCATTATATCACTGCTTCTCCTTGGTCCCTCCTATACTGTACGGTTCTGCCACAAACATAGTAATGTCTGACTTATTGAATTAAATCATTTAAATGAATTTCGTCAGACAAACTCTTGAATATCTCTACACCTAATCGTGCCTTCGGTTTGACTTGAGATTACCGTCTATTTTACTATTGTATCGCCGCATTCTTAAAGTTTGTGGTGGTTTTATATATAAGCTGCGCCATGGCACTCTTGGCAGACAATTAAGCTTCGCTGTGTTATTGAATTTGGCGCGCTAACGCTGTTTACTCAGTTCTAGTTACGTAGTGTAACAGAACACTGATACAAAAGCAACATTTTAACTATTTACATAGTTATATATTACAAAATGTCTTCCTACAGAGATAAAATATCACACCAGCTTGCCTAATTTCGTCACAAGCAAATCAATTTACTGTCATCAATCAGGCACATTGAGCAGTATACAAACACCTCGAGACTTAATTTCTTCACACATGTGCGGGTTGTAATGAATAGACAATTATGTGTGCTTTTAAAGTAATCTCATGCCAATATACCAACAACCGTGAGCATTCTCGTGCCAATACACCAACATATTTTGTAATGTACTCTGATGGAATTACCATTATTCTCCCACTCTGGTAACTGCGACACCATCATATTTTTCAGCTGTCGAAAGATGTGGTATTAAAGCATCAGACCTTGAAGGAAAGCCAGCATTTCATGTTATATTTAATAAATTTTTAAAATGGCTGCATAATCTTCTGAAAAGAGTTCGTCAGAAAACTGGGGACAGTTATTTTCCAGGTATGTCTTGTACTTTGCCTGTCATTTGCATCTGAGGGATATAAACACTTCAAACTAATACATTATTCTCATATAAAACGTTTATGTTTCCCAAGAGCATTTGAGAAGATTCAATCTGATCCAGTGGCGAAGCTAGTCATGACAACTGGTCATGCTATGCTAATAAATCTCATGAATAGGTTAAAGACAATACATTTCTAAAGGTTTGAATAATGCAAATCATTAAAAATTTGCATAGCATCACCTGTTGCTATGCTAGCTTTGCTACTCATCTGATCACCAATATTTAAAGATTTACCTAATATGGGCACCATGGCTCAATATTTTTTAGTGCCCACTTCATAAAGTTGGGCACACACTCTCTACAGAGACGGGGGGCACAATGTCAGTCTCTTGCCACTAAGAACAGGTCACAGTTGCCCCAACAGACATACCTTTTCAGGGGTGTTAGCCAGGTTGGCTCTAAAAGATCTCCATTTTTTTCAAGTACTTTAATAATAGAGCTGGAATTTTCCCCATATTACATATTGGCCTTTATTTGCATAATATTTTGGGCACAGCTGGCATATAATTTAGGCATTCAACATCATGTTGAGCAGCCCTGAATTAATATCATAGCCTTATGACCAATTCAATGGCTGACCTGCTCATTGGTAGTCTGTGAACCCAGACGTCATTTCCCACGCTTATTCTTCATTTGGAAAGTTACTTTCTGAACAAAGAATGAGCGTGGGAAAGGACGTCTGGGTTTGCAGACTGGCTGAGCTGTCTGAAATATCTTCAAATGCTAATGCATTGACATTTTGTATGATCATACACAATGTCTTATTTCAGGTGTTTATCCTTACATGCATAGTTGTTGAATTCAGTAGTTGGTGTTTGCACTCTTCTAAAACAAGGGTTTTTTTGTTGCAGTATTGTGTGCTCATAATGGATATGGGTTTGATTTTCCGATATTACTCAGTAACATGGAGAGATGTGGGATGAAAGAACATGTTTTGAAAAAGATCAACCTGCATTTTGCCGACACATTCCAGTTCTGCAAAGAGGTCAATTGCAATCTTAATATGTATAGTTATGGCTTGAAAAATTAAATCCTTTGTAGTTAGTGAAATTTTATAACATATTTACCTTATAGTTGCAAGAAGATCATCTTATAAAAGAACTTCAAGAAACAAAGTTATCAATGGATTCACTATTCTCAAAATTCTGTCCAGGAAAGCAATTCCTAAGTAAGTCATATTTCCAATCAAATTTAATCATTAATGGATTAATAATTCATTTTAATTTAATTAATTAGTTTTAGTTATAATTATTTAAATAATTAGGTGATGAAGTTTTGTATAATTAAATCATCAATTTTAGATCGCCATCGTGCTATGGGTGATGTCAATGCAATGGTAGAAATATTTTCTAAAGAACCATTCAAAACTGCATTTAATAATATTGATTATGCAACATCTGAGTCTTTGTAAGTTTTGTTAAAGTCTTTTAACCTTGTTGTTTGTTGGTTTTTTGGTTTTGTAGCGCTACTGTTGTTGTGGTTTGTTGTTGTTGTGTTTTGTTCCTGTTTTTTTGTTGTTTCAAATTTCATTAACTCTAATTTTTTTATTTTAGATGTGAATGGTTTACGATACAGTATAATGAGAAGGAACAGCGAATTCTACTTGAAGGTAATAGTTAATTTTTTAGTTTCACGTTTGCCAGAAAAATTGTCTGTTTTCAGAAAATATACTGTATCAATTTCTTAATTTTGCATGGATTTTGCGTTACAACGAAGCAACATATAATGTTATGTTTAACTTTATTTCAAAATAATAATCAAACCTGTCACGACCTGCAGCTTCTTACTTCCCGAAGGCTGCCTCGTTCGCATGCAAAGCCACACCCATGAGAAACACGTGGCTCATACCACGCACATGTGAAGGCTGATCGATCCAAGTTTGATGATTCCTGTGTTTTTAGAAAAAATGGCGAAACTTGATGCGTACACGAGAAATGTGTATTCGAAAAAGTTATTTCAACTTCAACTCACTTACGATGGACTTCAGGCTATTTTTGAAAATTGTTGTTCGTATATGGATTTTTACGAGGTCCTACAGGATCGTGGGATTGATCGGAAAACAGCCAAGCATTTCGCGTGTCAGTTTGGGAGCATGGGACTGAGGAACCAAGGAACTGAGCCGTATTGTAATCTTCCGAAATCAGCGGTAACTGGCGGTGAAGAACTTGATTACAGTCTTGATAATGTGGATCTATTGTTGACCAAGGAGGAAACTGAAAGACCTCCCAATGTACCGCCAGTACCGTCTGTCGATGATGGGATGATGTGCGAAAGTACGGAGTGCTGGGATGATGAATTAGACGAAAGTCGTAGCTTTACTTTCACCATACCAAAACATGTCGTTCCATTGAGTCTAACAATTGATGATTTTGTTTCTAATTCACCTTCTAAACAGTCAAAGACCTCTAAACAGAAGGGAAAGAACTCTTATTCGTCTAAACAGAATAGCAAGAACTTGCAACATCAGAATAGCAAACCAGTTCATGAAATAGAAAATGTAAATAATGGAAACAAACTTGGTGACCTGGCAGAAACAAAGAGCACCGCGAAATCTAACACAAGGCCTAACGTGTCCAGGAAGAAACCAGATCCTGCTGATGTTTTCAGAAATGGAGCTTCTAGTTTACAGGTTGGAAAATTTCCTGACAAAAAGGAACGTTATGAGTTGGAGAAAGAAGTATTGAATCAGATTGGAAAGGTTAATGAAGAAAATAATTCAGAGGAAGATGGAATTCGGAAACAAAGCAATTACGTGAAGGAGACGAGTGTTGAAGACATTCCCAAAACTTCTGAAATATTTGGTGCTGAATCTACAACTCCTACAAATTCGGAACTTCTAAGAAATGAGGGAAAATCAACTGCGAAAGAGACATCTCAGAAAGATGGGATGAACAATAAGAAGTTTCCAAGAAAGTTTGTCCGGAAAACGATGAAAAAATCCAGAAATAACAAGAATTCTTATGCACACAAGCAGTCCAGCTCGGGTAGTGTGCAAGGAAATACTGCTGTCGTAACAATGAAGAGAAATAATAATAAACAAAGCGAAGAAAGTTGTGAACATGAAATGACCGCTGATGAAGAACCTGGTGTTGTTCCTTTACATGAAAAATACGCTTTGAAAGAATCTGACGTTAAGACATCGCAGGAAAACTCTAATGGGCAATTAAGTGGTTCGTTAGGTGTGTCTGCAAGTGGAAATGGCGAGAACTTTGCGTCCGTTGCAAGAAATGACGTGATTTCAAAAACTGCTCAAATTGACGCATCGAAGAATCCTGTGGGGAATAGACCAACAAGTAAACGACAGCACAGAAAACAAGATGTGGTTAAAGACAATTCTAGTGGATTGAAAAAGGAAATATCTAGTAATAATGTGACCACAAGGGAATCCTTGGTTAGTCAACGTAATCAACCTGTAGCAGATGAAGAATTCAAGAGTTCAAATGGCGGCAAACTTCCCTTTAACACACCAAAAGATGTTTTGAAAGAAAATCTGAATGAAAACAAGTCAATGTCCAATTCTGAGTCTCGAAAAACCTCTCTGAAAAGAAACCAAGCCTCAACTTATCAATCAAACTATGATTTAAATAATTCTCGATTAGTTTCTCAACAGCAAACAGCGGAGACAAATGGTGTGGCAAGTGAACTAGTTCAAAGCGAACTCAGTGAATTGGACGGTAAAAAGGATCAAAGAAATGATAAGCTAGTGTTGAAACGAGATAAGCAAGTTCCAAGAAGGAGTAGAGAAATACGAGAAAGAAACAAAGAATTTGCAGTATTGCAAGGGGATAAGCAGAAAAATACTGAAAAGGAAAACATTTGTCACCAAGACACGACAGTGCTGGAAGGAGATACGGGAATTATGAAAAAGACTGAAGTAATTCATGAAGGAAACGTTGGACAAAAAGAAGCTACGATTTTGGTTCGGAATAAGAAAGATCAGAAAAAGAAAACAAAGTTAAAAAGAAAACAAAATCGTCAACCTGTTGTCTTTGTTAATCGTAAGTCTATAGAAGAAAAGCAGAAAAATTGGCCAAGAGTTGAAATATTTGTGGGAGATTTTCCTATCCATGTTCCAGTTGAGCCGAGTGCTGTTTGTCAACTGCAAGATAGTCGTGCTGAAGAAGAGTCTGATCTCAATGCGGAATCTAAGGAGAAAGGAAAAGATTCTTGTGGAGAACTTGAAACGCAACCTGGTAAAAGTGAACAAGTATTGGACAACGTCAGATCTGATGAAGGAATGAAATCTTCCCATGTTCAGGTTACCAACGATGACAGTTCAATCGAAAATTCAAACCAAGACCAAAGCACGTTAGAGCAGTGTGATGGTGAAGCTGAAAGGAAGGAAGGAGCAGAAAGCATAGTTACAAGTGAATTGCACGATGGTTTGATTCCTGAGGATAGTAATGTGGGTTCTATGGTCCAGTCGTCCAACTCAGTTGCTACTTCATCTAAACTCGAGTGTAGAACTTCGTCAATTGATCAGGTTTCTAATATTCAGCTCCTTCACACAAGTGACGAGATACCAGTGAGCACAGCAGTTAAGACGACTGATTCTTCACAGCAAACGGAGTTAGACATTGATTGGTACAAAGGAAAAGAACGAAAGAAACTAGTCGACCAAGAGCAACAAACTGACTGTGCTTTACTCAGTACATTTAACATTGAAACGTCTCTCAGCCTTGTACACATGCAAGACAAGGAGACCCTTACTGACCATCCTGCTTCCCGCCGTGCTCAATCCACCGATACCATTTCATCCTATGGTGACAATCTATCTGACTCGTACGGAACCTCTCCTTGCAGTCCCCTATACGATACTGATTCCCAATACGATATTAATACAGAGGTATTCAATCGTCGGGAGTACGAAAGTCCTGCTGGAGTATTTGACATTTCAATGTCACCACATCATGACGACAGATACCTGAAGAAAGACAGCCCCTACCCGGAGAGAGATACCCAATACCCGGAAGAAAATACTCGACACCCGGAGACCCGGTATTTGGAAGAAGATACCTGGTATCCGGAAGATGTTACGCGATATGAGATTCCTTCCCCAGAGGGAAATTATGAATATGATGGCTTCTTCTATGCTCGTAAATATCAACGTATGCCTCGCGCTGACCTTGACTGCAATATTTCAAGTAATTCGAATATCATGCGTCAAAGATTCCCTACCCACCCCTGTCCACCTGTACCCTCACCAATTTACCCTGCAAATCCTAACCATATCCCTGCAGCACCCCTGTTTCATCACAGATTCCCCCAACAGTATTTTCAAAGACTTCCCGGAAATACTTCAAATTTTTTACCCCATCAATATCATGGTTCCTTTAAGTTCTGAGAAAGAATGGTCATTTGAACAAACCAGACTGGAAATAGTGAACAATAAATCGTGTGGTTTGGGTGTGTGGCATTGTTCGGTTTTGTTGACACATTCTGGGTTTCCCCAAGAGCACACTTTGTAAACTGTTATGCAAACGTTAGTATTTGGCTACCTTGTGTATTGTGGTGGTGAAGAAAGCGGTATTGCCTTGTGTTGTTTGTTTCATGCGGTGTTCTTACCTCTTGGGTCACTGATGTTTTTCTTTACTCATTGCACAGAATGGTTTTTCAATGGTTTTTGAAAATTTACCATGTTTACTACTATAGATTTCCTATGTGGTAAATTGGTAAAAAACCATGATGTTTAGTATTTACCATTAATGGTATTTTCCTGGTCAATATTAACATGATGGTTTTTATAATTTACCATACGCGGAATCTGTAATAACCAATAATGTTAAGAGTTCAGTTTTTACATTCAAAAATCCATTAAAGGGTATTGGCAACAAAAAATTTTATTGCTTCATCTGAAAGAGCATGGAAAATAAGCCGATTGGCCGTTTAATGCTCTATTCTATCTCATCTAGTTCCGAAGTTATACGCAAAAATGTGCAAAATATAAGTTGCTGATTCAGCACAACGTGTGACGTCATTGGTTGGGTAAGTATGTTTAATGAATACTAAACTGAAGCATAGCTCAGTTATTATGGACCCAAATCAAATGAAATTTTGCATACTGATTGTACACGATCAGACGCATTGAAAAACACTTCCAATTTTGTTGCCAAGGTAACAATGTCGTTCCCAGGCCCCTTGCGCCAATTTTATAAAACAGCTTTATTCATGGTACTTATAAGAATAAAGTAATATCAGAAGTATGTGTACCATACCTATGCATGCCAAAAGTTTACTTGCATGATAATAATTCTAAAATGACATACAAATAGATAAATGCAACTAGTTATTCAAAATCAGTGTAAGGGGCCTGGGAACGACTGTGTTGCCTTGACAACTAAATTAGAAGTATTTTCCCATGTGTCTCATCATGTACTATCTGTATGCAAAATTTCATTTGATTTGAGCCAATAATAACTGAGCTATGCTTCAGTTTACTATTCAATAAACATACTTACCCAACCAATGACGTCACACGTTGTGCTGAATCAGCAATTTATATTTTGCACATTTTTGCGTATAACTTCAGAACCAGATGAGATAGAATAGAGCAGTAAACGGCCAATCGGCTTATTTTTTCATGTTCTTTCAGATAAAGCAATAAAATTTTTTATTGCCAATGTCCTTTAATGGAAATTTAATTTTTTTCCTGTGTTAGTAGTTAGAGTTTAGTTTGATTTCAAAGTTTGCAGAAAGTCATTGATGAGAATATTTATATGTCTCCTTTAAAATTATAACTCCACATTTCCATCATTAAGGTTGATAAATAGTTGACAAATAGTTGTTATTTGGTAGCTAAAGTAAATGTGGTCTATTTCTGCTCAAATGTTTCTCAGTATATTTCGGTTTTGACGTGGGTATTATTTCCTCCTTGCATTTTATCTCTTGTATTCTTCCTTCCCGTTTTCCTTTATTTCTTGCTACTTACCATGCTTTGCTCCGCCTTATTGCCATTTTTGCAGGAGGTGTGTTGTAGTCTTTTGAAATAATGTTATGATATTCAGTGTTAGAGAATAATTGTTGTTAACTAAGAGCAATATAGTATTATTAAATCAAATAAAAAATGTTTGAAATAATAAATACAGTGTCTACACTCTGCAGTATTTCTTACACTGTCTATCTTAATTTTTTAAATCTTATTTGCCAATCCATTTAACTAGCCTCATGCTGACTCTTTGAAACCTTTAATTTAATACTAACATTGAAATTTCACACAAGAATAGACAGTGTTTTAAATCTTATATAATTACAAACGAGAATTCAAATTTTATGTAGTTACTATCAACTAGAATTACAGTAGTATCAAAGTGGTAAATAAGAAACCAGATGTTAAAGAAATTACTTGCTACTCCCTCATTGATGTTCTAGCAAAATATACATAGCATTTAATAAACATAATATTGTCTATAACTTCTAAACGACATATAAATGAAAATTGTTATCACAAAGTACTACAAATTTGATCAAATTTATGCCACGTGGGATGTATAAGAACTTCTACTTCTACTTCTACTTCTACTTTTCACTTTGTATTGTAGTTTTGATCAGTGCTCCTACTATGTGTACACCAGTCATGTCACACTTTATCGTCATCATGCAAATGTAGGAATGTTGTAGTCTTTGGGAAAACTTTTTTCCAAAAGGCTGTTTCTGATGTTTCTCACAAACGCAGGAAGGCTTGATGTGACTTTGATAAGCCATTCTGGTGCTCTATGGTATTCATCAGAACGAACTGTAATGCCCCAATTCTTTTGAAGGCGATTCCATTCCACCGTAATATGAACCGACTTCCAATGAATGCGCAGAAAATGGAGTGTGTCTGGAATCCAAGCCCCCTGTCCACCAGCACCCATCTCCCGTAAGCAGTCCCAGATAATTGCTTCAAAGCGATCGTATACTTGTTCATCGGTGTTCGCAGTGAAGATAATATTGAAGTGTTCATCTGCAAACTCATTTTTTAGTTGACTGTCAGATCTCCTCGTGACTTTTGAAGGAAATTTGATATTTTCTGCTTCTGTGGAATGACTGCCGTTGTTGCAGTGGCAGTAAATAAGATAGCACAACCTGTCTAACGCTGAGCACAGGTCTGTAACAAGATTTGCCAATCTTGGTTTCACCCGTCCCTTCAGCCCAGTAATGTAAGTATCAAGCGAACCGGGCCCAAGTTTGGCAGCTTGTGTGTTCAGCTCAAGCTGTTCTCTTTCGATTTCGATTTTTTGCAACTTCCCTTGTTGGATCAGATTGTCTATAGCTTCAACTTCATTTCTCACCGTTTCCACGTACTGCGCTAAGCTCCCGGGATCCATGACGTTTGTGAAGAGGTATATATAAAGTATAAAATTTCTATGAGCATAAAATACTGAGCTTTGTCAAAGAGACGCTGTTGCCGATTGATGCTGACTCATTGGCACCTGTTTCAACCGGTTCAAACCACTACCTGATTTGCATTTTAATTTTAAAATGTTTTCTTGTCGGCGTTGTTTCCGTTGGGAACCAAGAAGATTACAAACTGTAATCTTTACTCTGTACTCCAATACTGTTGCTTTGCCCGCGCGGAGTTTGGTGTATAGGCTGTTCGTAACAAGTTGCTAGGAGCTTTTGTTGTCATCAATTTGTTTAACAACCTGTTGCGTGCCGACGATAGCAGACTTGTTGGAACAACTTGCGAGTCTGTTGACCTCATCAATATTGTTACACAAGATGATAACAAATTTTTGCAGACTTGTCAATAACTGGGTAAAGCAGTGGGAACAGTGTGTAGCTGAAGTAGTTCAAATGATGCGCGAAAACTACGAAAGGGCACAACTAGGGCACCACCAATTTTCAAGCTGTACTGCTACAACACATGCTCAAAAACGTTCGCCCGTGCATGCAAAGCGACCTCAATGGAAAATGACATTAAATTGTGAACTGTCCCGAAATTATGTAAATAAGCGTTGGCCAATTTGCACGGAACACCTTTGTGTCCTCGGTGATTTCACTCTCACACTTACCACTCATTTTTTTGCGGCGTTTGACTTCAATTAGCTCAACCAATCAGGTTTTAATAAAACACAAAACAATAGCCACTCCGAAAATTGTAAGAATTAATTAAAAATGTTTACAATTTTCGGAGTGTCTATTGTTTTGTGTTTTATTAAAAAACTCTATGGCAACCGCAATCAGGTTTTTTAAACATGTTTGACTGATGAGATTAAAGCCTGTGAAATAAGCTTGTCAAACATGAAAGTTTTACTTGATAACCGATAAAGGCATTATCATTATGGTGATCGCTAGATAGTATACTTCAAAATAAGGTTTCCGTTTTTATAACGTAGAAAAAACTATCCTAACGCAAAACTAAACTTTAACCCTAATACTAACCCTCACCCTAACCCCAACCTAACCCTAACCTAAACCCTAACCTAACTGTGGGTTCTGTGGTCCAGTCGTCCAACTCAGTTACTACTTCATCTAAACTCGAGTGTACAACTTCGTCAATTGATCAGTTTTCTAATATTCAGCTCCCACACACAAGCGACGAGGTACCAGTGAGCACAGCAGTTAAGACGACTGATTCTTCACAACAAACAGAGTTAGACATTGATTGGTACAAAGGAAAAGAACGAAAGAAACTAGTCGACCAAGAGCAACAAACTGACTGTGCTTTACTCAGTACATTTAACATTGAAACGTCTCTCAGCCTTGTACACATGCAAGACAAGGAGACCCTTACTGACCATCCTGCTTCCCGCCGAGCTCAATCCACCGATACCATTTCATCCTATGGTGACAATCTATCTGACTCGTACGGAACCTCTCCTTGCAGTCCCCTATACGATACTGATTCCCAATACGATATTAATACAGAGGTATTCAATCGTCGGGAGTACGAAAGTCCTGCTGGAGTATTTGACATTTCAATGTCACCACATCATGACGACAGATACCTGAAGAAAGACCAACCTCGTTCCCAGGGTATTTGCTCTGGGAACGAGGTTGAAGAAAGACAGCCCCTACCCGGAGAGAGATACCCAATACCCGGAAGAAAATACTCGACACCCGGAGACCCGGTATTTGGAAGAAGATACCTGGTACCCGGAAGATGTTACCCGATATGAGATTCCTTCTCCAGTGGAAAATTATGAATATGATGGGATGGCTTCTTCTATGCTCGTAAATATCAACGTATGCCTCGCGCTGACCTTGACTGCAATAGTTCAAGTAATTCGAATATCATGCGTCAAAGATTCCCTACCCACCCCTGTCCACCTGTACCCTCACCAATTTACCCTGCAAATCCTAACCATATCCCTGCACCACCCCTGTTTCATCACAGATTCCCCCAACAGTATTTTCAAAGACTTCCCGGAAATACTTCAAATATTTTACCCCATCATTATCATGGTTCCTTCAAGTTCTGAGAAAGAATGGTCATTTGAACAAACGAGACGGGAAATAGTGAACAATAAATCGTGTGGTTTGGGTGTGTGGCATTGTTCGCTTTTGTTGACACATTGTGGGTCCCCTGAGAGCACACTTTGTAAACTCTTATGCAAACATTAATATTTGGCTACCTTGTGTTTTGTGTTGGTGAAGAAGAAAGCGATATTGCTATTGTGTAGTTTGCTTCATGTGATGTTCTTGCCTCTTGGGTCACAGATGTTTTTCTTTACTCCTCGCATAGAATGGTTTTTGAAAATTTACCATGTTTACTACTAGATTTCCTATGCGGTAAATTGGTAAAAAACCATGATGTTTAATATTTACCAATTACCATCAATGGTATTTTCCTGGTCAATACGTCAACATCATGGTTTTTACTAATTTAGCATACGCGGAATCTGTAATAACCAATAATAGTAAGAGTTTATTTTTTGCATTCAAAAATCCATTCATCGAAATTTTATTTTTTCCCTGTGTTAGTAGTTAGAGTTTAGTTTGATTTCAAGGTTTGAGAAAGTCATTGATGAGAATATTATATGGTCTCCTTTAAAATTACTGTACGCTTCTATCCCTTATTTGATAAACATGTTGCAAAATACCTGAATATTTCACTAAATTTCATGTTTATTCTTTTCACTTTATTTTCATTGTTTTGAAGTCAATAATAATGAGTCTCTTTGCCGGACTTATAACTCCACATTTCCATCATAAGGTTGATAAATAGTTGAAAAATAGTTATTGTTTGGTAGCTAAAGTATGGTCTATTTCTGCTCAAATTTTGCTCAGTTTATTTCGGTTTTGACGTGCGGTATTTTTCCCTTCTTGGTTTTTGTCTCTTGTTTCCTTCCTTCCTGTTTTCCTTTATTTCTTGCTACTTACCATCTTTTATTTTGTCCTTTTTGCCATTTTCGCAGGAGGTGTGTTATAGTGTTTTGAAATAATGTTATGATATTGTTAGAGAATAATTGTTGTTAGCTAAGAGCATAAGAGTATATTAAATCAAATAAAACATGTTTGAAATAATAAATACAGTGTCTACACTCTGCAGTGTTTCTTAATTTTTTTATCATAATTTTTTAAATTTTATTTGCCAATCCATTTAACTAGCCTCATGCTGACTCTTTGAAACCTTTAATTTAATACTAACATTGATAATTGACATAAAAGTAGACAATGTATATTAAATCAAATAAAACATGTTTGAAATAATAAATACAGTGTCTTCACTCTGCAGTGTTTCTTAAATTTTTTATCATAATTTTTTAAATCTTATTTGCCAATCCATTTAACTAGCCTCATGCTGACTCTTTGAAACCTTTAATTTAATACTAACATTGAAAATTGACATAAAAGTAGACAATGTTTTAAATCTTATATAATTACAAACGAGAATTCAAATTTTGTATAAATAGACCTCACCGTTTATTCACTTTTCACCCAATGGCCTCGTTTCATGTCAAATACTTACTCATGTTTTGTGCTTAGTAGGGCTGAAAATTACTTTGTTATTGAGCCTAAGAACAGCAAGAAACAAATTCGTCCAGGAAAACATGGGAACATAATCTTTATCTGCCCCTGACGTGCTAAAATAAGTTAACATGGAAACGAGGCCAATGGCTCCAAATGGGAATTACAACTACTGGGAATTACAGAAGTATGAAAGTGGTAAATAACAAATCAGATGTTGAAGAAATTACTCTCTAATCCCTCAGTGATGTTCTAGCAAGATATATACATATAATTTAAATTGTTGTAAAGACACATTTGATCAAATTCAGGCCATTTGCAATGACCAGTGCCTACGTGTACGCCTGCAGCCGCGTCATGTCTCACTTTATTGTCATCAAATGCAGCTGTGGGAAAACCTTCCAAAAGGTTGTTTCTTGTGTGTTTCACAAACGGAAGAAGTTTTGATGCGAATTTGATAAGCGGTTCTGGTTGCATATAGAATTCATCACTATTAGAACGAAATGTAACGGCCCAATTCGCCTGCTGCTGTTTCACCTCAATAACAACCGACTCACCAAGGTTGCACAGACCATGGAGTGTTTTGAGAATCCTGTCCGCCTGTTCATCAACACCAAAGCATCCCAGGATAATTGCTTCAAAACGATCGTAAGCTGACATATCAGTGTTATCAGTGAAGGTAATATTGAAGTGTTCCTGTGCAAACGCCTCTTTTTGTGCATTGTCAGATCTTGTCGGGACTTTTGAAGGGAATTTGACATTTTCTGCTTCTGTGGAATTACTGCCGTTGTTGCAGTGGCGGTAAATAAGACGGCACAACCTGTCTAACGCTGAGCGCAGGTTTGCAGCAAGATTTAGGAATCTTTGTTTCTCTCGTCCCTCCAGAGGTTTCACCTTTCCCTTCAGACCATTTCTGAAAGTCTGAAAAGGCAAACGAGGGTTGACAACTTGTTTGTTCAACATAAAATGTTCCCTTTCAAATGCGATGTTTTGCAACTTCCCTATTTGGATCAGTTTGTCTATAGCTTCAATTTCATGTGTTAAATCCTCCGCCATGACTTCTTTGTCGTTTGTGAAGAGGTGTATAAAGTATAAACTTTCTATGAGCATAAAATACTGAGCTTTGTCAAAGACAAAGAGACGCTGTTGCTGTTTGATACTGACTCATTGGCACCTGTTTCAACCGGTTCAAACCACTACCTGATTTGCATTTTAATTTTAAAATGTTTTCTTGTCGGCGTCGTTGTTGGGAACCAAGAAGATTGCAAACTGTAATCTTTACTCTGTACTCCAATACTGTTGCTTTGCCCGCGCGGAGTTGAGTGTAGGCTGTTCGTAACAAGTTGCTAGGAGCTTTTGTTGTCATCAATTTGTTAACAACCTGTTAAGTGCAGACGATGGCAGACTTGTTGGAACAACTTGCGAGTCTGTTGACCTCATCAATATTGTTACACAAGATGATAACAAATTTTTGCAGACTTTTGTGTAGTTGAAGTAGTTCAAATGATGCGCGAAAACTACGAAAGGGCGCAACTAGGGCACCATCAATTTTCAAGCTGTACTGCTACAACACATGTTCAAAAACGTTCGCTCGTCCTGTGCATGCAAAGCGACCTCAATGGAAAATGACATTAAATTGTGAACTGTCCAGAACTGTAAATAAGCGTTGGCCAATTTGCACGGAACACCTTTGTGTCCTCGGTGATTTCACTCTCACACTTACCACTCATTTTTTTGCGGCGTTTGACTTCAATTAGCTCAACCAATCAGGTTTTAATAAAACACAAAACAATAGCCACTCCGAAAATTGTAAGAATTAATTAAAAATGTTTACAATTTTCGGAGTGTCTATTGTTTTGTGTTTTATTAAAAAACTCTATGGCAACCGCAATCAGGTTTTTTAAACATGTTTGACTGATGAGATTAAAGCCTGTGAAATAAGCTTGTCAAACATGAAAGTTTTACTTGATAACAGATAAAGGCATTATCATTATGGTGATCGCTAGATAGTATACTTCAAAATAAGGTTTCCGTTTTTATAACGTAGAAAAAAACTATCCTAACGCAAAACTAAACCCTAACAACTCACCCTAACCCCAACCTAACCCTAACCTAAATCCTAACCTAACCCTAACTTATTTTAATTATTTTAAAAATTGATATAAAAACGGAAACCTTATTTTGAAGTATACTATCTAGCAATGGACCATTTGCATTATAGACTAAATTTTGATCTAGACAAAAATTTCATCACAGCTTGAAAGAGCATCACAAAATTAGTAATATTCCAAAGTTTCGTTGCGAAATGTTGTAAAATGCGGATAATATAGCCTTGCGAAGTTTTCCGTTTTTCAGTTATTTTGTATCACGCACGGGAAATTGACAGCCCAATCGGGTGTTGGGGCATCAATTTCCCGTTTGTAATACTAAATGACTGAAAATTGCAAATTTCGCAAGGCTATATTAGGCCACTCCAAATTAGACTTTAGTTTCCCGTCCTCCGCCCGCGTCTCCTAGAACTGGCCGCATGATTTGTCCATTATTGCGAAGTTGTTTCCATTATTTGACTTTTGTGACAAACAATTACGAAAAACCACAGTTTTTAAATAATCTATCGTTCAAGAAATACATATTTATGATACAACACGTAAAAATCGAAATAAAATTCTTGAAACTTTTATCAAAGAGCGTGAATTTTTTACCGTTTTCACTACGAACTGCTGAGCTACACACTTCCGTTACAAGTTTTGATTTTTGAACGTCAAAACCGATAAGGTTAATATCCTGGCTTTCATTTCTGCATACAAAAACTCTAAAACATTACGTAAAACGTGACTGAATGGATATTTAAAACGAGTATCTATTTCATGAAATAATGGGCCGTGTTTCATCTTTCAGACACCATAATGGATAATGGAAATGTACCGCCCGCCCGCGTGTAATTTGAAATAAGGGCCGGACGGGAAACTAAAGTCTAATTTGGAGTGGCCTTATCCGCATTTTACAACATTTCGCAACGAAACTTTGGAATATTGCTAATTTTGTGATGCTCTTTCAAGCTGTGATGAAATTTTTGTCTAGATCAAAATTTAGTCTATAATGCAAATGGTCCATTGCCTTATCATTATTAGATGCAAACGTCGGTATCTTTGTTAATCCATTCTCGCCTATAGCTCAGTGGCCGGAGCCCGCAGTGGCAAACCGCTGATACGGAGTAAACAGTAAACATATTTAGTATTACAAACGGGAAATTGATGCCCCAACACCCGATTGGGCTGTCAATTTCCCGTGCGTGATACAAAATAACTGAAAAACGGAAAACTTCGCAAGGCTATATTATCCGCATTTTACAACATTTCGCAACGAAACTTT
>CACRXK020010551.1:2127-17515 GCA_902702795.2 Paramuricea clavata | reverse complement strand
CGGCTGGCCTCTGTAGCTCAGTTGGTTAGAGCGCTGCACCGGAATCGCAGGGCCGTAGGTTCAATTCCTACCAGAGGACCTTGTGCTGCATTTTTCGCAGTCGTTCCTGGTTAGGTCTTAAAATGTGTATATTCTCACTTGGATTACAAACCCTAAGATTCTAATATTAATTCCAACAAGTGAAGTGCAAGAATCCAAATTATTGATATTCAATTAATGTAGGGATTCCCGATTGTATTTTATTACCATAGAGTGATTTCACTAACCCCCACCACTTTTTCGGTCCAATATTTGGGTTCTGTAATTCTACATTAAAATTTGGAAAGTATCTTTCCTTGCTTGAACGTTTTGACGATGTTGTATAATTTCTTTGCAATCTGTAATTTTCCCATGCCACTAAATTTTTCAGCCGCCCAAATACTTTTAACAACCTATTTCTTTTGCGAATTGCACGCCTAATTTCAGAAGTCATCCAAGGTTTATCTCTTGGACGAATTTCAACTGTTCTGTGCGGAACAAAGGTTTTGAGCACTTGCTCAAAACAATTAAACCACGCATTATATAAACCATCAACATTTTCAACATCCTGAAATAACTTGTCCCAGTTCACCTCCGACAAGGCTTGACATAACGTATCAGAATCTACTTTGGCTATAAGTCCCAAATGTGTCGTTTATAAATTTTTGTTTGGCAAAGGAAATGTTTTTCCGAGCATAAACTAAAGAATGGTCACAATTATACGGAGGGTTTAGAGTGCCAGAATTAATAAAATATCGCGGGGAATTTGTTATAATTAAATCAAGTATTGAGGCACCGTGTGCTGTTATACGAGTTGGTTCATTTATCACTTGAAAAAAGCTATTGCACTCCATCTACTTATAAAAATTTATTCCGAAGTCACTACTAGACTGAATGTCGTTTACGTCAAAATGAGCATTAAAATCCCCAAGAAGTAAAACAAAAGTGCCGGGTCTAGCATTTATACTATCTACACAAATTTGTAAATGATCCAAGAGAGCATCATTAAGTACCGATTTATTATTTGGTGGTCGATAACAAACACCACAAACAAATGTTAAAGAATTGACTTTGATTTCAACAAACAATAATTCAAAATCATCATGTTCTAAATCATTACGCCTTATAGAAGCTAAACTAGAAGAAACATACAATGCGACACCCCCCTCTCTCCTACCATCTTTTCTGTCCAATCTAAACATTGGACTAAAGCCTGGTACACATAATAAATCACCAGAAATACTCTGATTTAACCATGCAAGTTTCAGAAACAGCAAAAATATCTAGTTTGTGTTCGATAACAAGAGACGAAATCTCATCAAATTTGTCTTCGACATTCAAACGTCTAGCATTAATATGGCCTATATTTAATGTTAAATTACGTGCACCGGGGTTAATTTCAACATCTCATTCAGGCAATAGAATTAACAAAACTAAATAAGCTAAGTTGCATACCGCCACCTTATCTTCAATGCATAAAAATTGACTAATAAGAGTCCAAATAGCTGCTCTATGCATTATCAAACTAGGCTCCATTGGGATTAAAATACTAATATAAACTTACCTCGGGCTGCTCAATAGTTAAACAATTAGATACAAGAAGAATAAACACAATAAAGGACCAAGTATTAGAAAAAGCACTCATAACTAACAAAGTATAATGAAATTGAGTAAAAAGTAAAGGAAGGAGATTATCGATCATGAATATGTACTGAAGTCCTCTTTTCGCTTAATAATACAAATTGTACCATCATATTTTCTCTTAACAAAGATATGACCATCAGAGGTATAGACCGAAGCTGTATCACGGCACTTTTCTTTCGCATACATCAACAATTGCTGGTTGATTTTTGTTAAATCTTCATTCGCACACAAAGATTTCTCCTGCAGCCTACGCTTGTTTTTTAATATTGATAGCTTGCTGTGAAAGCTTTTAAGCTTGATAATAATAGCACGAGGACAACCATCGTCGTGCTGGGGTTTACCGATTCGGTGAGCACGATCAATTTCCTTTCGCTCGTTTGCCACTCCCAACTCGCGATCACAAAGTTTCACAACTTCATCGTAGCAGTCCTCTGGTTCTTTCTCGATAATACCACAGAAACATAGATTGTTTCGGCGAGAGTATTGCTCATTTTCATTCGCTTTAGCATCGATCGACTTCACCCAACTTTTGATACTTCACGTTTTAAGCGAGTATTCGTGTCCTTGAGCGCTTTCATTCTAACATCGATTAGTTCAACGAATTCGTTCTTCAAACACTTGATAGCCGCTTCGACTGCGACGTTAATTGCTGTAGAAAGAACTGCTCTAAAATCATCTGATTTCATAAAAGATTCTATCTTTTGATCAAGATTGACATGACACCCTTCGCCTTCGACTTTCGAGCGAGTCTTTGACATGATATCAAAACGTAATAAATTATCAGCAATCAATTTCAGAGGACTTCACATAAATTCAAAGTAGCTCCACAACCTTTCACTCAAAGGTTACATATAAATTTTAAATATATCAGTATTTGTAAACTTATAAACGGAGCTCAAAATCGCGATGCTCGCTCCTTGCCTGTTGCTGATGATCTCTTTAAAAAAAAACATTTGCATCTTCGTAGCGTGTTACTGGCCACTACTTTTATATGTCTTTAGACGTCAATGATTGTTTTTTTGTCAATTGACCACTGTCATACAAACTCAACCTGCACTAACAATGATGGATATTTCTTTTGCACTTGTAAGAGTGAATATACTAGAACTGATTGCGAAGGTATATACAGTAGGACCGGTATTGATGATCTTGCAGTAATAGCATAGTTGCCCCGGGTTCTTTTGTTTCAACAGGGACGTTTAATCACGTATCGCCCGCTGTAGCGGGCGATTAGTTCTAATCGCCCGCTAGAGCGGGCGATTAGAACTAATCGCCCGTTACCAAGGGTCACACCTTTGTCTCCCTGACGACTACGCATTAGGCAAGTGCCTCACGCACATAATCGTGCAAGGAACAGCAACAGTTAGCCCAGAGCCGTCAATAGTCTATCATCCGATCCCTGAGTTGCCGCATCATTTAAATTACGCACGTGCAGTCTCCAAATTTATACTAATATATTTAGCGTGTTTGTTGTGGTACGTTAAATGATAGATTGCGCATGCGTAACCGATTAAAGCGTAAAAGTGCGCATGTGCAACAAGCTTTTACATCCCACAAGCAATGAAGCAAATGTTTTAGCTTAAATACGCTGATTCCAAGTAGGGCATGTTTGTCCATTTTTAAATGGGAGCGCAACTATGCTATTACAAACTAATAGCATGGCTTTTCGGGAGATTAGTGATTAAATGGCCCCTAACCCTCGGCAGGTTTGCGGAATTCCCTCGGGCTTCGCCCTCGGGGATTCCGCAAACCTGCCTCGGGTTACGGGGCCATTTAATCACTAATCTCCCTCAAGCCATGCTATATATATATATATATATATATATATATATATATATATATATATATATATATATATATATATATATATATATATATATATATATATATATACATATATATATATATATATTATTTATCGTATTTTACAACATCTTGCAACCAAATTTAGCAGTTTTACTAATTTGAAAATGTTCTTTTAAGCTATAATGATAGATTTCGTAAGCCCCATGAAAAAAAAAGAGGGGCTTAACTCGAAGTCATTGAAAATATTCGACGCTCGAGTTAAAGCCCTGAGTCCCTGACATTTGAGGCATACATGTAAAAGAGCAATGATTTGAGTCGCCCACAATCTAGCTGGAAATAGTTGTCATACTACTCGGCTTAAATAAGCTGCAGGACAACTCGTATAAATAGTCAATTTTCATTAAGTGACAGATTATTTTGGACTAGCTTTTATACCTCTGAGCTCATTAGGAATAAATTGACCTTTTACGCGAAATAAAACCGCGAGGTCAATTTATTCGTAATAACTAATAAGCTCAGAGGTACAAAAAAATACAAGGTACAAAAATAATCTGTTACCTAATGAAACTTAACTGTTTATACGAGTTGTTCGTGACTCATTTAGGCTGCAGCTTATTTAAGGCAACTTCAGCCGAGACGTATGATAACTATTTCCAGCTAGATTGTGGGCGACTCAACGATCATCGGGATTAACTCGAGCGTCGAATATTTTCAACTTTCCAAGTTGTGTTTCTTTCTTCGAGTTAAAAGACCTTGACGAAAATAGGTGTGGTTTGGGCGTGGTCGGGGCTTAACTCGAAAAGGGCTTAACTCGAAGGGCTTAACTCGAGGGGCTTAACTCGAAGATTCCCTACCTCTTATAAAGAGAGCTGGAACTGCGTAGTCTGCGTAGGTAGTATGAGACAAGACTTGTCCTGACAAGAGCTAGCAAATATTGACGGCAAACGATTTATGAAAACAAAGTAAGATCGAGCGCAAACTGCAGGGAAAGACATGAAGGGGTTTTCTAGAAAAGGTTTTGTTCTTCTCATCTGTGTTTCTCTTATGAATTGCAATGTTGTTTTGGCGGTAAGTGTTTTTGAAATTATAAATCTTTAATAATTACCTGCGGTATCATATCTGGAATTGGCGTCATCAATTTTTCTTCTCACTATCTACAGAACTTTGCCAAAAATGGACCCCAGGATTGAAATTTTCATGCTCAAATTAGTCTACATCGAAAATCTTATGATGTTTGGACATTCAGGGTGCGAGGTACGGCGATTTGAAAATTTTATTTTTACTACATGGAATTTCCGCTGCAGTGAAATTTACCTTGAAAACGCCGTAACTCGCGCCCTGAATGTCCAAACATGAAGATTTCAGTTGTAGAGTCAATTTCTGCTAATGGATATGAAGATGAAAAATCAATAACACGAACTAGGATCGGAGAAAACATGTGATTATTTGTCCGAGAATTAGCGACGGATCGATATTACAGTCACGCATTGCTCACATTTCAAGTAGCACCTGCAGGCTAGCCTATAAACATGTAATAGTTGTTGGTTGCATACACATACATAAGCATATATACTAGTTAGGTTTCATGCCTGTATCGCTGTAATTGTGTACTTAATATGGTTCATTTCTTTGCTTGTTCAGCCAACCGCCAAGCCCAAGGAAAAGAAATACAAGTAAGTATATCTATATTGTGGTTGGCTCACCACGACACCAGCTATATGACAGCTCTTGTCTTCATTGGCATTCGTTTACATCGGCCACCTTGTTTTCTTTATAATCGTTTAATACGACCATTCTGACCTTCAAGAAGCCTGTAAACCTGACACAAAATCCTGCTGATTTACATAACTAGGCAATAAGGCGTAAAAAAAATTACCTGTGGTTCCGGTTTCATATCGTGAAAAAATTAGGGTCGGTAGGTCGGAAATAAATATTTTTTTTTAATATTTTTTCATGGTTTTGGCGGTTTTTTGCTGGGCGATTTGCAGTAGAGTCCCGACATCAATATTAACTAGAGATGCGTATTTCCTATGGATGAATTTAGGCAATTTGGTTCAATAATTAGTGTGACAACAGACGCCATTTTGGCACGCTAGTGAGCAGCACGCAACCACCTGGAGAAAATAAGGTCGCACTGTCAATCGCGTTGAAAAAATAATAGGGTCGGCAGAAAAAAATAGGATCAGTCGGGAACCGGAACCACAGGTATTTTTTTACGCCTAATTAACGATATACCCCCAAGACAAGACCAGAAGTACCAGAATCTATATTATTTTATGGCTTCCATTTGAGTGTGACGCGTTCACGACACTATATCGACACATTTTTCCAATCCTGAGTGAAGACGAATTTGCATGCATTGACTTGATCAACTGACCAAATAGAAGCTAACCTTTTACTATTTTTACTTTTATTATAACTGATTTAGAATATCACCATTTCGGTGTGTCATGGCTGCTGGTGTAGTTGCATTAGGTATCCCAGCTGCCGTGACAACAGCTGGCTTTGGTGCGGCTGGTATTGGAGCAGGCACACTTGCAGCCAAAATGATGTCATGGACGGCAATTGTTAGTGGAGGTGGCGTTTCATCTGCGAGTCTTGTGGCCTATCTACAATCTCTTGGTGCGACAGGACTGGCTTCTTTTGCAGCGACAGCTGCAGGGCAGGCCTTGATGGCAGTTGGTTGCCTGTCAGTTATACTCGAAAAAGATGAATGAATGAAACAGAATTGTTACGTTATTTATGTGACAAAGAGCCAAATCACTCTTACGAAATGTTGCATTGCAGAAGATTATAATCACTTTGATTTTTCATTTCACTCAGTTTTTTTGCTATAGACCTGTGCCATGATATAAAATATAGGATTATGAAATATTATCGTATAGAATGAAAGTATAGAAAAGCAGCATTGTAATATAATAGAAAAAATAGAACTGATATTATGGAACAGTTAATAAGCACATGCATGACATCCGTGTCTTTGTGATATACGGACGATCTCGAGCTTGAATAGTAGTAAGGATTGTTATGGCCAACTTCGATATGGCATCGTATGCTTTCGTTGGCCGCTCGGCCTTTCGACTCATGATCATGTCGCAACAAGCTCCGATTCCGTAAGATCGGGCTTCCTGAACTCGTTTTGCAACGATTCACTTGGAATTAGGTGAATTCCCCTCGTCATAGGTGTGACATGCACCACTTTAGCGTGCAGATTGAGCAAATTAAAGGAAATAATAATCTGCGCACATTTAAAGTACCAATAAAATTTATTCTGATCGTATTCTCTACCTGTTCGGCAAAAGGCGCCGTGCATTGTCTCTTGTACTTGTACGTGTCGATGGCCCGATGGCCGCATTATTTACAAGGACATCTAGCCCGTCTACTTTTACATAATCTCGAAACCTTTCGATGCTTTCTTCACGTTTCCGATATCAAGCTGGTGGAATTTAGGTGGGCTTTTACAACCTTCCTTCATCAGTTCCTTGGCCAGTTTCTTACATGCGTCCAAGCCGCGTTTCTCGTCTCTGTCCGTCAAGTAAACTATTCCATCAAATTGCGAGCATAATGCTTTGACAATTTCGTAGCAAATACCCTTGTGGCCTCCTGTTACAACTGCTACACGTTGCACAGACATTTTGATGCTGCTTTTAACCGAATCTTTGCCTATCGATTGATAGAGAGCCTGCTCGCAGGCTAAGTGATTGACCACTGAGCTATACTATATTACTATAATATTACTATTAGTAATATTCAGTGTGATTGACCGATTGCGCCTCAACCGGAAATTACCGATTACCCGAATATACCAATTTTATACTGATGACATCATAATGTCGGTCGACCGAGTATAAAAGGTGACGTCATTCAATTCGATTTGTAATGATAATTTCCAGCGTAACATGTTACTTGCAACCAAAGTTCGTCAATACTCAATACACCCTTTCGATAATTACGTCGCAACTACACTGTTTTCAACTTAGGACCATCTTAAATGGAAAGGATTTCAAGTTTTTTCTCATGGGCTATGCACAGAGAAACAGAACATCCTTCTTCGCTACCGTTCCAGTCGTTCCGCACGTTGTAACCACCCAGCGGGCAAAATGACGTTTATCCAACGTTGAATCAACGTTGGAAATGACCTTCCAGACGTTGGATAGACGTTAAAAAAGGGTTGACTATGCAAATTGGATTGACGTTACTGTTTCGACGTTGAAACAACGTTGAAATTAGGTTGCCAATCTCGTCAACCATAATTCAACGTTGAATCCACGTTAAAACAACGTTGAGATTGGTTCACAAATCGACGTCGTACATTTAACCATGAATGAATGTTAATTCAACGTTTGTTGGCTGCTGTTGAATCAACGTTTGTAAAACAACGTCAGAGCAACGTAGATATTAGGTTGTCGACGTCGCAAGTTCTTTTCTACCAAATTTCAACGTTGAAACAACGTCGTGTGGCCGGTGGGCAATAATCTATTAATTGGTGTTATCCAAACGCTATCCTTAATATCCTAACCATAATTTTAACCATAATCTTAACCCCAACCCTAATATGACCTCCAACCCTAAAGTTGATGACCATTTTTTTATATCTCCCCACCCCGACAAGACCAACCTCCCTTTTAAGTTTTAGGGCCATTACATTTATAACTAAAAATTTTAAAACATTCACAGTGCGTGTTTTATCAGATATAAAGATACGAGGCGAAGCCGAGTATCTTTAGCTAGGTTTGATAAAACACGCATTGCGAATGTTTTAAAATTCTTAGTTATAAATGTAATGGCCTCTCTATCACATATATAAAGATACGACACGCTTATGATTTTTCTTGATTCTTTGAATTTCAGTATATAAATTACTTCAAAGAGGGCAGAGTAGACAGAATCTAAAAGAATGGAATTGAAGACTTTATTTAATATAAAAGGGGAATTAAGTGTGATTGTCTTCTTCAGAATTAATAAGGATCTCTCCCTTCCTTGCAACTGCATGGGCTTGGTAACGTACAGCCAGTTTACAGTGAGTTGCGCCCCAACCTGTTCTTCTAATTACTATGGTAAGAGCTCATAAAATATGTAGGCATTGTTTATTGGCATTTGATTTTATAAATTAGTATTGAAAAAATGATTAATAGCCAATAAAATTCCAATGATTTTATATACAGCGGATATATAGCGTTACATTTATATATTTATATACTGTTGTAGACTGAATCTTCAGTTTAAATTAAGTACTAGCAAGTACTAGCATGGTATGTTTATAACTCGGTCACGGACGTGTTTAACCTAGCCTTCCAACAACTTCTATAGGGTCTGCGATATGCTATCCAGTAGCAGTGCCAGTGGGAAATTTTTAAAGGTACGTATTTAGTATTTACAACACAGTCAACGTTTAGAATTTTAAAAAACACATTGAACATTTGAAGGTAGAAGGGGGGGGGGGGCAAGACCGCGTGGCTTAATATGCACATCGAATGGGTTTCTAACGGTTCTCTTTTCACCATGACTTTTGCAACTTGCAAGTACAAAGCGGGATGCATATGTCATATGAATTTTATTTTTGACTTTTTATTTTTTGTCAGTATGCTAGTGCATGTTTATGTCGAAGCAATTACGTCTTGCACATCAGTTCACTGCATCTTTCTGCCTGCTTTTTAGTTCTGTTTATCTCGCTCATTGTGAACCCAGATTTGCCAGATTAAACATTTTCCTTGTTAATTAATAGCGTTATCATACAGTTGTCATTCTACAGGTCTGTACGTGTCGAAAGAGTACGCCCATTAACCGTGCAAACAAATGGTTTATTAAAAAAATAACTTGACACCGCGTGTGATTAATACCCCGCGTTTTTAATAATTCAACATCGAATCCAAGCGGCAAGGCGCTGATTAAACTTACATGTAAGATGCGATAACCTCATTCTATACTTTGGCTTGAAGCGTTACGGTAAAATGAGCAAAGTTTTTGAGCTAGTGCGAAAAACAGCTTCTCGCGTTTACAGACAACGAAAATACGAAGCCGACGAATTGCATCAACTACAAGAACAGCAAATAAATCAAAAATATTCGTCTGCGTGTTATAATCTTTACCAGGTATATTATTACATTACATGTTCCTCAATGACATAGTTATTCATTATTCTTTAGATTTAGACTACGGGAGCTTTTTTGTGAATTTTTGAAAAGGTTTACCAAATTTGTTCGGGTTTTGGTTATTTTAATATTGACTTTATTGTGCCATTTCAGGGTCGTTTTTATGTGTTTTCAAAATTATTCCGCACTATGATTGTATCGTTCACTTGCCACATTTTCAAAAGTACGTAATTTAATGCCACAATCCACATTCTGAACTGACAGTGCTAGTGGACAGTGAGCATTGTAAATTTGTATAAGCTAATGACGTTCCAATTTGGAACGTATTTTTCATATTATAATAGCAATGTTTTTATATTTTATGGGCAGACAGTATAAGATTTACTTTGATAATAAATAATTGACAAGCTTTAAATCGTTTAAATCCTAGAACGTCTTAGTACAAGTAACAAAAATTAAACATTAAATACATTTAATGTTAGAATTCAGTGGCCATTGGCATTGCATCAACAAACGGAGAATGGTCGCACGTCCTAGGGCCCACTAGATAGCTAGATCTAATCATGGGCAATCATACATGATATCACATACATATGAATGATCATATATGGAATAATATTGTTGTCTCGCTGATCTCCGGTGCTCTAGCTGTAATCACGGCAATTCCGACGTTCCGTTCTCGATTCTCCAGATGAAATCAGACGAATTCGGGCGCGACAGATATAACTGGCAAGTGAACCGTGGAATTCGATTGCGCGAACGAATTTGGCGACAAAATATACCGCTGTGTCACAGTGATATACTATATATGTCCTCGTGCTCATATCAATGATATCACTACCCCGTGCTTATAATATATCACATACCCCATGCTCATATCACCACCCCGTGCTCATATCCGCACTATATGTACTGTATATAGCTACCCCGTGTTCATATCACTAGCATGACTGTTAGGATTGTTACTGGGGAAACCCACACTGCAAAAAATTTTGACTCAAGCAAAATATTACAATGTACCCACAGACGCATGAATGACTCAAAGTATTGAGTAAAATTAAAATTTATGAGCAAATATACTCGTGTTTTTTTAGTAAAGACTAAAAGTAAATCTTTACTCAAAAGGTTGAGTAAATTTGCTTATACATTTGAGCCAATTTTGCTAAAAAATGCTCAAATAAAGTGTGCAGGGATTACACATACGAGTATGGGGCACGCAAATCTCAACGCCTGAGCCATACTGTTTAAGTGATGATATCTACCTGACCTCTACCTGAAAACGTTCCTATAGTTTCGACTTTCGACTAAAACCTGAACAGTTTACTGCTTGAGTGGAAAGACAGCGGTTACTTCAAATGCTGACTTCTTCACTCCAGACCTGGTAATCGGTTAGTCATGTCACTTTAATAAGAAAGGTGCATGCAGATTGATTGGAATACGATAGCCTCCTCCGCAGGCAGCTTTGTTACATAGTTTTACAACGTTAAAATATGTTTTCAAAAAATCTTAATTCATATCAATATATTGACAATAACTATAAAATATTTATCAGGAGCGTAGAAAATAACGGGAAAGAGTTATTTTAATTATTATCATAATTATATTGTATTTCGTTGTATTTCCTACTGATATGAAATAAATTTTTTTGAGAACATATTTTAACGTTGCGCAGACGGCAAGGAGGCTAGGGATATATACGACTACCTGCAGAATTGTCCAGAAAAATATATAAGGTCAAGGAGAACCGGCTTCGAGATTGCCAGCCAAGGTTCTACCTACAGTCCTACACTGTCACAGTCAAAGACTATATATTCCATAATTTTATGCATTTTTGAGTTTGTTTTGCTTAGATCGGGTCAGTTAGAAATAATCAGAAAAACAAACGACTTTTATTAATTACTGACCCTTTAACAGGTTGCAATTATCGTAGGACGCAGGCGGCTGACGACTTTGCATGTTCATATCATATCTTCGGTTCAGTGCATGCATGCTATGAAGATACCACTATTTGATTCAGTGGAACAATATCAACTAATTCCTAACGATGGTTTTAGTCAATATCAACATTGTAGCGATTTATGGCCTTTGAAAGTCAAGCAAGATCATAAATTATCAAATTTAATATGCTCAATTGCCTGAATAAAATATAATCTTGCCATACCTTTCGCCAAACACAACTCCGGCCCCTTGCGACGTATCTTCTTCGTAATAGTCTTGTTCGAATCATGGTGAGTAAATGTATGATTATTTTGGTTTGTGTAATGTGTTGACGACATTCAAGCCCCCCGTTGCAAAGGTCATTTTGTGAGTATATTTCAATGGCGTTTTTCGTTTTAAAGGGATATTTACATTAGAAACAATTGAATCGTAAGTATTAAATTGCCAGGGCCCAGGACCTTTGGAGAAAGTATTTAGTGTTTCAAAATATCGTGAACTGCGAGAAGGCTTGTGAGTTGTAAAAACGCCTAGACAGATAAACGGGAGGTTTGCAAATTCATAGCCTGTGTACAGCCGTTACTCTCGACGAAACGCGCGTACACAGGCTTCAAATTCACTGTTGATCTGATTTTCAAACATTTTGTATTTTGCCTCTATATAGAATGAATGTAAACATACAAAGAACGTATTAATAAGACTTTAGTTTAAATATTGAACATGTTAGTGGAATCAGTTGTTAATTACCACTTCACTTATTTTCTTCAAAACTTTCGTAGTAGGGATGCAATCATGCAACCATCTGAAAAATACAAGGTCAAGGAGAAATTCGACGTTTCGAGCGAATTAGGCCCTTCGTCTTTTCGTCGAATTTTTCTCCTTGTATTTTTCAGGTAGTTGCATCCCCAACAACGAAAGTTTTGTTACCGTTGGCACTAAAAATGGCAAAGATATTTCTTATTATCTTCATCAGATTGTGATTAACTGCCCGGTGAAAGGCGACGCACTCCATTTTCTATAACGATGAAGTTTTCATTTTAAACTGGTTTTCTTACCCCGCCAGCCAATCTTTCTAAAAAATCGCGAGGTTTAAATTTAAATTGGGCGATCGGGGATCGTCACTAGAGATTTTTTCGTCATACCGCTTTTTTAGAAGTATAAAGTTAATTAACATTTCTAAATTATGAGTGATAGACAGCCTTTAGGAATATTTTGTTTTGTAAGTGAGGAACAACTCTGACACAGGACTAATTTTGAATCATACGCAAAATTGCGTGGTCGGTCCATTATTCACCCGGATCAAACAGGGATGAGACATGGTAGTCCTCGTTTGACCAGACCTTAATTTACAAGGAAAATCGTGCTCGAACTGATCGATAGAAATTCTTCTGGCTTCTTGCCAACTTTTGTGAACGTGAAAGGCAAAATCGTTGAAATTTAAAATGCTGTTGAACCCGTATACTGTTGGGGTAACGCAAAGAATTTAAACTATGTAAAGAGTTGCTGGGAAGAAGCAATATTTGCATCGTTGAGTACTTCCTTTAAATTATAAAAATATTTTCTTAAATGCACTTTGAATTCTTAATTTTCTTTACCAGGGAGCCGTAAATATTCTTGGTTTCATATGACGTCACAAAAGTGACGGGGGGTCACCTCTAAAACAAAACACAATTATCAGAGTGAGTCGACTGTTCGTTTTATGTATTAGCCTTGTGTTTGGTGGAAAATACGTGGAATTTCGTATCATTTTCTCACTCCAGTACAGCATAAGTGTCAATACATTTGAGGTTGACCCCCCGTCAGATTCACTGCGTAATACCCTAGTGAAACCCAAGAATAGTGGGAGAAAATTATTTAAAATGTAGGAACCGCAGATGTCAAAAGTCACAGTGTAAACGCGGTATCCGATGATCATAAAACGCGGCCCCAATCCAATTTGAATAGGCATGCACATGCAGTCGAAACTCTATAATGGTGTATAAAAAGAGTAAATAAATAACAAATCCGGACCGCTTACTGCCTTAATTTAGCTTCGGTTCATGTTATCACTCTTTGTCTTTGACCTCCCTCTCCCGGTTGTTACTATTGTCAAGATACAATGACAATGTCGTTTTTAAATCTGATTTCTGTTTGCTCATGCAGTGAGGAAAAATTGATGCCACACGTGTCGCTGAGGTATTTAATTTTGATTAGTTTTTTTTTTCAATTCTGTGGACATCTTGTCTGAAGCTTTAACAATATCATAAAAAGTTCGATTGGCAAACATTAATATCATAAAACAGCTCGATTGGAAAACATTTTAATTATAAGGCAGCTGGTTTTTGAAATGAAAAGAGTTTGAGCCACATTTAGGTGAAATATAAAGTTGTTATGTGTGGACCATGTAAATAATGCAGTATATTGAACTGTCTTAAGGTGGTCCTGAATGAAATAACCTCACATGCACCAAAGTGATGTTCTAAATTCAAAGTGATGTTTAAAAATACATAGTGTTAATTATATATTATATTGTCACACTCCCAAGGAATACTATAATTGCATGATGAAGCCATACCGGTGCGACAGACGACGGGGGTAATTGTTCTATATTTAAATTTTGACTCTATTATAATGCACCCAATTACATGTACTCAAAATTTTGATTAAAATTACTCAATATAAAAAATTTTTTGCAGATATTCTATTATTAATTTTGTTTTGGGTTAACGTACCGCGTTATTCGTTTAATTTTTCCTTAATGTTTTCGTACATTTATCCCAATTTGAACTATAATTATTATTAATCACGGTCACTCAAATAGTTTAGTCCGTTTCCTTCCTGTCCAATTCATGTTTTGCTGACTACGAAAACAATTTGCCGACAAATCAGTCCTCCATTTTGCTGACGAGATCATACTCCCAACCCCCCCCCAAATGATTATACACACTGATTGATTAATTCATAATAAAACGGAAATATAACATGATGCATCAGACGAATAATTGCACCTGCATGATTTGCGTCACACTTGACGAAGCATTATTTGATATGACTCACCCTGTATGTAATAAAAAATCATGTTAATTTACATACTCGGGTTAGACAAAGTTTATTTAAAAAATTACTTCGCCAATGAACTCGTAGAAGATGAGTCGTTTTTGAAGCCATTTAAAGCACTTGTAGTCGTGTTTTATCACATATAAAACACTCCGCTACACGTCGTGTTTTATATGTGATAAAACACTCCTACGCGTGCTTTAAATAGTACATAAGCGTTTTCACTGTTTAAAAGCGGCTTAAAAACGTCCATATGTGTATGTCAAATAAATAAACCTCGTATTTAATTAATTACTAATTTTAGATACACATCTCTCTTTCATTATGAAGAAAATTAAAACTACATATGGAAAGAGCATTAATTTGAAATTAAAAAGATAACCCTCTTTTATACGTACAGGCAGGCAAGATATCTTTCAAACTTACTTTGCATCAAGCTTTTCTGTGTTTAGACAGCAAGCTAAATTTTTTTGTCTGAGGCTAAGTAATTTTTTTTACGAATTTGACTGATTTTTTCCTGAATCAAGTCTTCAGTATAAGGCAACTCCTTGCATGACATGTGCATATGCCTTTTAATATAGGTCATAAGTCATTTAATATCCAAACAAATGAGCTCTAAAGTCCTCTAAGGGATGGACGTAATTGGGGGGGGGGGGTAAAAATTATTCCCAGAAAACTGATTAGGGAAAAAAATCTTCTCAGGCATAGTGCAAAAAAAATTCCTAGCTTGGAAGATAGGCCTATAAATTTCACTTAAAAAAATATTTCCAGCCATCAAGTGAGAAAAAAAATATTACTTCTATGGTGTACAAAAAATATATTTATTGCCTCTTAGAATCCCCCCCCCCCCCCCCCCC
>CACRXK020010550.1:0-17518 GCA_902702795.2 Paramuricea clavata | reverse complement strand
GAAATCACCAGCCAGAACTATGCCACTGTTTGGATAATGTGTTTCAATTATTTCCAGTGATGATTTAAGGTGTTCCTTCATTGCTGTGTTATTCGCCCTTGGAGGGTGATAAAGCACACCTGCAATAATGTTTGAAAAACCTCGAGGTAAACGTTTTGGTCGTAGTATACACCACAGAACTTCATGATCCTCCTTATGTAGTATGGACAAAGTTTTACTCTCAATAGTGTTCCTCACATACAAGCACACACCGCCATGCTGCTTATTTTTGCGATCTAATCTAAATAGTTGATAACCAGAAATAGCAATTGGGTCATCTGCGATTGAATCTTTCAACCATGTTTCAGTAAAGAAGCCTACTTGAATATCTTTCTGTTGTATAGTAAACGCTATTTCATCAATTTTTGGGGCCAATGACATTGTATTCGAAAGTAATAGTGTTGGAACAAATTGAGAATTATCGTTGGGTTTCACTTGACTCTTATTCGTATTTGTTATATGTTTGGTGAGTGGAACAGTTATTAAATTTCTAAATGTGCGTAGGGGGGAGGTCTCGTGACTCAATAAACGGGGGGTCGTAGGTGAAGGAGGTAGGATGGTTGATGTACTACACGAGGTGAATATATTGGGATATCCATTAAAGGTTTTGGCCACGGGTAGGTTGATGATGGTATCATGACTTGCCAGTTGTAATTTGGGGTCATTTTCCTTTGGTGGTGGGATAAAAAAGGACTAGGATAGTTCATGTTAGGCCTTTGAGTCGACGGAATATTTGAGGTATCACTATGTGAAAAATCGCATTGGTCTCCTTTCAAGCAAAACCCTCTCCGTTGTAGAAAGGGACAACGTGTTCTGTATTTAGGCATATTATCCCATGGCTTTTTTGGGTGCAGATGTTGTGGGTGTTTAAAATCACAGTTATGCTTCTTAATACACCAGCCCCGCCGCGAGAGAAAAGGACAAGGAATATTGCTTTTAGGAATCTGCTCATTAGACGGCTGTGTTTGCAATCTTGTAATGGGTATTCTATTTCTATGCGCATTAATAATGCCTTGTTGTTTACTCAGGGGTGCATCTTTGGTGTATGCTAATAAGGGGCTCGTTAATTGATCTACAATTACAGTGGCGTTTGTCAAATTATGATGTTGATCTTCATCATTGGACGGAGGAATTTCAATAATAGTTGAGCTTAACTGATTCTTATTCATAATAGTGGGTAACTCGTTGGTCAAACAAAAGGAATCATCCATTGTATTAAATACATTATTATTCTGGCTAGGGTCTTTGTTCTTAGAGTTGTTAGGAATTTCGTTAGATGCATTAATTAATCCACGACCTTTGTTCGCAAGGTCGTTTTGGGCTCCACCGCGCTCAAGGGATAATAATTTTGTCTTAATGTATTGAATTTCCTCATTGAGTTTGCAGATTACTTCGTCTTTTTTATTTATAATGGCCTCTATGTCCTTCTGTTTAACACGAAGTGAGTTAATATCGTCAGACTTAGACTCTTGTTGGGAAATTGAAGCAAATAAACGGGACCCTAAAATCGTCATATCGAGTTTCACACCCTCCAGTTCAGCGATTATATCACTGTTAACACAAGTATAAGGACATGTGCATACCTTAGATACTGAAACACCGTCGCCAGCTGCCACGTCGCTCCCAACTGGATTCGCCAAACTCGCAAATTTCCGCTTCAAGTAGTGTTCATTATCAGTTTGAATCACAAGCTTTTTAGAGTGACCGTACCATTTGATAGCAAATCCACAATCAACGGCATTAATTAAAGAGCTTGACATCACCGCCAGGGGAACTCCCAAAGTTTCATCTCGACAAAGCACTTTAAGTCTTAAGTCGGATAATAAACCATTAAAACGATATATTCCACCATCAACAAGCAGTTTAGTTGTCGTGCTCATATTTGTGACAAAATTTATTGACTTCAGAGCGATTCTACAGAGAAATCGAGGAGCTCTAAACCATACGTCTTGCCCAGTACGTTTAGCTTGCGCGAGCACTACTGTGGTAAGTTATCCACATAGGACTGTTATACATCTCTGCTATTAACACACATCCCGCAATATAATATATCATCTGTGCCCTTGAGGCACAGATGATAGATTATACATCTGTGCTTGGGTCGAGGTAGCATTTCCTTGCGATAGTAACTTCTAGTTTAAAATTCATAAGGTTATTGGCAAATCATGTCAACTATAATATGTCACGTGCTCTGGTTTTAAACCTGACAAAACACTCCTAATTAGTATTCTTTATATAAAAAATACTAATAAGGCAGTATCTATTGTAGACGTGTCCTTATTAATGTTCTTTATATAAAGAATACTAATAAGACAGTATACCTATTGAATTTGTAGTCGTGTTTGAAACCGTTTAATAAACGAGCAGGAGTGTTTTATAAGCTTTAAAGCCACTCGCGCTGCGCGCTGGTAAACCTAATAAAACACTCCTGCTCGTTTATTAAACAGTACATTACTGACTCTGTATATAGGGAAATCAGTTCAGGATCGCTGCGGCTTACGGTGTGACGAATAACGAAAACACTGGTTTCGTGACACTTTGAAAAGTAATAGTTGTAGGAAAATATTTCTGCAAAATTTTACAAATTACGGTACATTATTTCCAAAATTACCAGTGAAAGATGCTATATTTGGAAATCTTCCCCCCCCCCTAGCCGTAATACAGAAGTTTTTGCCGCTGTTTCTAAATCACATTTTTATATTACAAATCAATCTAAACTTGTAAACATACAATCTCTAACGAAACAAGGAAACATGTCCTTATTTATTATTATAGCAATTTTCCAAATTTACATGAATTCAGTCACGCGATAAACATGCGCTACACGGCTAACCGAGCGGTAAACTCCTATTTTGAGTCTTCGACAACCTCCCGAACATTTGAGGTGATTCATATATAGTACGTACATACCTATGGTGGGAGAGGGAGTCCAGGGAGTCCACGCAGTTCATGCGTATGCCTAGTGTTTGTGATGTCATTTGTAGCGTTCTTTTTGTACAAGGGGAAGGGCCTAATAGGGGGTACATTTTCCGAAAATATTTGAAGTCGCTTTTCCGCGGTGTTAAAAAAACAAGACATTCTAAAGTACAGAGAACATTTATATAAGCAAAATGTTTAACTTGGGGTTCATCCTAAGGTTTTTAGTTATACTCCGTGAACATGTTATTTCAATTTATGTAGATTGTTTGGTTTTTGGGTGATACAAATTTTGGTAAATCATCTTCTTTAAAGCACTGTAGTCCATCTCGGCATAATCATAGCAAGAAAAATGGTGAAGGGAAAGTTATTTGTGAGAAAAAATTTAAAGGTAAAGGAAATGAGCATGAATATTTGGGCGCCGTAGTATGTGGATTGTAGATTGATGTCTTGCTGTTTATGAATGTTCAGCCCTATCCTAACGTTGACCCTAACCTATGACCGCTGACCCCAGCTCATATACCCACTTTGGTTGTGGCAACAGTGAATGACCAAAGAGATAACTAACGGTGGGGAGTTACATGTTAATATGTGCAATTATTTACAAAAATAACCGTTCAATCTATATGTGCCACCTTTAATTTCACTGGTTGAACTTACAGTTACAAGTTATCTTCCCCAAAAAGTAACTAGTAACTAGCTACTCGATAAAGTAACGGATTAAATAAAACCTATTGCTCTTAGCAATGTTACACAATTAACTGTGCCTAAGTGTGTGTAACAAGTGTGCTACAATTTTCAGCTAATTGCCCCAATCTTTGGAATCTTGCAAACAACAACTTTTGTTGGCGAGTATTTGATAAAGTCCTGATGACGTGGCAGGCTGCCAATACGTTTTGCTTGCATCAGAATAGTCGTCTTGCAAATTCAAATGATGTTCAAGTTATTCACAAGAATTTATCTGCTTTGAAAGATGGGAAGCGATACTGGACAAATAGTACTCAAATTGAGGTCTACCCTCCACATGATCCGTTACAAGACTGGTATTGGCTGGATGGTCAACAATTTAATGCCAGTCAGAGACGAGGTTTATATGCAAGACTTACCTACACTGGCAAAGAGGAGAGATGTGCTATTATTCGTGACAGTCAGAGTGGCATTTGGGAAGATAGCCCTTGTAGTGCAAGTCACTTGTCTATCTGCAAAAAGGGAGAACCTATTATGAACATGGTATTTATTGTCTATATTTCGAATTTATCGTAACTATAAAAACAAACTAAGCTAAGAAACAGTGATGGTAATCCCATGCCATTAATGTACACTGTTGTGGAATAATTCCACATACGTACTGACGAATTACTCTGCACGTCGCTAGCTCTTATTCACAACAAGGAAGCCAGCATTTTGTTGCTAAAAAGGTTTCTTATTTGCATATACTTCTAGCTTCGACCAAAAGTTATAAAAGATTAGTAAGGTAAATTGAGCCAAGGGGCTTTGCTTCTTAAAAGATAATTCGTGACGATTGACTAAAGGATAATCATAATTGGTATAAACCAACTAGTAGGCTATCATGTATCCTGCGTTCTGATTGGCTACGCTACTAGTAGGCTATTAGTGATAGCCTACTAGTAGCAACAAGCGACGAAGGGCGCGAGAGTAAATGGCCGTTTTTAAGTATTAAAACCCGTATTTAAAGGGGAAAAGCTTATCAAAATGGCCTAATATTGGTTCTGGATTACACACAAACAAAGACTCTTGGAAACTGCTGACACATGCGGTAAAATGTTTAAGTTTTCTCAACTTTGCTCGTAGTTTTGAACATGAAAGTGACAGGCAATTTTTTAAAATATATGCACAGTGTTTGTTAATATTCCACTAGCAGAATCATTGAAATTCAACAATACTTTGTAGCTATTTAACCCTATTTTCTCAACCTCTTTAGACTTTAGTGTGTGCTTGTTTTAAGTACGAGTTCATGTATTTCGCTGTAATTTTAAAGAGTTTTTTTCGTTTAATTGTTGAGATTTTGGCCGAGCTCGAGATTGTTTTTCGCCTTTTCGACCCTTTTTAAGTCGTGTTTTTCTATTAAATTTTAATAAAAACTATTGTCTATGTATACTAGGTTATGGAAATGGTTTGCCTCTTTATGTTCCTGATATTTTAAAGATTTCAACGACATTCGGAAAATCGGATTCTTTTGCATGTGTTTGCATTTTTATTCAGCTTTTTAAATTGTAAACTTTATTTACTAATTTAGTAACAATTCGGGAAGCCATTTTGTGTTCGAGATTTTGAACTTTTTAAGCCTTGTTTCCTTCTTTTAAATAAGTTTTAATTAACCAAACTTCGCTTCTATAACGGTCTCTTACTATTATACTGTTTTACGACATGTTTTTAAATTTTTTAAAACTCCACAAGTTGTATTTTTCAAGTCATTCTTGGGAGTTCGCAACACTGAGTAGTTGTCAACAAAGCCGAGGCAAAATGTCGCCAAAGGAAGCCATTTAAACGCTCATTTCGTTAAAACGTTATTATTTTAAATGAAAATCAAGTGATAAATTCCGTTTTCTTTATGTGGTTTATACGAAAACAATTAGACAACTCAGCCTCGTTGTCTCCGAACGAATAGTCAACTCGGCTTCGCCTCGTTGACTATTCGCTCATAGACAACTCGGCTTCGTTGTCTAATTGTTAATTATCAACATTTTCACTAGAATACAAACCAAACGTTGGGAGGAGTGCCGTGGGGGCTATGGATGGGATGAAGGGTCGAAAAAAGGGTACTCTGTGTACGCTTGTGAAAATGGTGATAATTATATAGACGACCCTTAAAAATAATGGCCGCGAACATACTGTACGTCTGACCAATTTCGACTTGTCTCTCATAAAGAATTGCATTTCCATGTTGCTTTTCTAAGAATGATCGTAATTCGTTTGAGCATGCATGTACATTTTTGTATTGTATTGTATTGTATTGTATTGTATTGTGTTGTGTTGTGTTGTGTTGTGTTGTGTTGTGTTGTGTTGTGTTGTGTTGCGTTGCGTTGCGTTGCGTTGCGTTGCGTTGCGTTGCGTTGCGTTGCGTTGCGTTGCGTTGCGTTGCATTGCATTGCATTGCATTGCATTGTATTGTAATGATTCTGTTTTACTAAGGTTCCCTGGGTAAATTTCAGGCGTCCGTTGATAATGAAAATGTTTGATTGAGTCATTAGAGTGTTTTAAATATTTTAGAAGCCGTATTAATTTTGTGAAAATAATGAGATTCCTGCACTTCTCTATCATATTCCATACTAATCTTCCCTCTTGTTTAAATGCTAGACCATTTTGACGGTATGTTCTCATCCTCTTACATACATGTTTTAATGCAGTTGAGTAGTTATTTCCACTCATGCATGGCCAAGTTTTTTTACATGTTATTAAAACTATATACCTTTTGCGTTCGTGGTTTATATACGTATACAATGTGTACATAACCTTGTGAAGAAGAAGAATACAAAATCATAAAATATTCGTTAAATAAAATTGAATTTCTTCCCTTATTTAGATTGGTCCTGAAGAGGCGAAGGTACACTCGTTTCTTTTTCTAATAGTGTACCAGTTGCCAGGTCTAAACTTTAGTAAACGACTTGAAATTTAGCTCTTTAAAATTTTAATTGTTTCATACTGGAATTCCTTTAATGGCGATCAAAAGCTGTTCTCTCAGCAAGCTGGTTTCTTTATGTTTTTGTTACAAGAATTATTAATGGAATTTGTTTAATTTTAATTTTTCTCTGTGATTGTCAATGTAAGGCAACTTGTTTCGCAAAAATGAAAGGTTTTAAAGACGAATTTGATCAAGACGACACATTAATAAGAAATGTGCATGATAATATAATTTTAACTTGATAAAAGCAAAGCATATTCTACGTGATATCACGTGGCAGAAAACCACGGTCAGTCGACAACTTAAGACAAATATAAGACAAAAACAGATCCGAACAGTAAATTCTTATTAATATTTAATATTGCAACTAAAAAATGGACAAGTTTTTGAAATCAATATTTCGACTAATTTTAAAGACATTATGCTTCTTCTTTTTTATTTAATTAATCTGCATTTATAGTGCCAAGCACATTCCTCGTTTTCTCACAGATATCCATATAAAATCCATTTAAAAACGCGCGGATAAAATGTAAATTAATTTGCTTTCCTTTCACAGGCCAAGATACTGAACGCCGTAGATGGACTTCTAAATATACGTTTTACGGTAAATATAATAATAACTCGAATATATATATCTTTTCTGATAACCATGTTAAAAAACAAGTAATCGTTCTATTTAAAACACTAACAAGAGTGCTTTATTGGTTATAAACACGAGGCGATAGGCGAGCGCTTTATATCTGATTTTAACACTGACTGCACGCATGGGAGTGTTTTAAATGACTTTAAAAACTACCCATCTTATGACAAATAATTTTAAAATCCAACGTTGTCTAAGCCGAGAGAATCAAAGCTAAAGCTTATGTGAATTAAAAATCATTTTTATCTCATACAAAACAAGCTACAAGGTATTTCCCTTGTCTTTTCCTCATGAATAGGCTATTATTAATGAGTTTTTTTAAATGAAATAAAATAAATTTTGATAGGCTAAGAGTAATTCAGTTTTATTGAAATACTGTGTCCAAAGCTGTAACTCAGGACCAAAAAATATTTTAGTGCAAGTAACTCAGTGAATAAAAAATGATTGTTGAACATAACTGATTTAAGTAATTTAAGTTTTATATAATTTCTGCCTTTGTTATCTATTCTTATTTTTTTACTAATATTAATGTACGGCTTCTTAGGTTGAAAAACAACTGTTTAATACAACCCAGAAAATCATTCGTATTGTCCAGTCAAGCAGCTTCGAATCATTTAATAGCACAAGAAGAAAAAACGGAATAATAGGTATGAAACCCGTTTAAGCACCTTGTATTGTAATGTGTTAACCAACAAAAGTATCTGTGGTGCATGAGCTAGCTCTGCAGTGGGTGTACATTAAAAAATAACTAGAAATACATGCATGCAGCAACCATCTCGCATTTTAAAGTTTAACAACTGTAGTTTCCAATCATAAATTCAACATATTCCATTCTGAGCCGACAACTGATACTATAAAATTAAAGTTATAGCTAGACAAAGTCCAACGTTGTATCAAACTATACTTGAGGATGCACAGTACATGCACGTAGCCCTATTGTGTTCGTTGAGTTTCAATCCTAGACGTTTACTAAAACATTTTGAAATGCTTCAATGTTCTCTTTTCTAAAAATATAAATTAATTTCTCATGTTTTTAAAATCTTGCCAATAACAATTCGCCCAAGTTTTGAGATCAGTATCTCCACCCATTAACCATGGCCATGTGCCCGCGATCATTGATGAACTTTTCACTCCGCTAGATTTTATTTTCCCGGTGTAAATAGCCGAGCGAGTCAACCTATAGTACCCACACTACGCGTTCCGCGAGTGCTCGAGGAATATTATCATTAGGATAAATTGGCATAACATGCGGGAAAATAGCGGTTTAAATTAATAATCTTTCTTTATAAAACTCATTAACAATTCATGAGGAAAATACAAAAGAAATTAATGTTTAATCAATGTTTGTAAATCGCATAAAGAATTGTCCTGATTCACATAAACTTCAGATTTGATTTTCTCGGCTTAGACAATGTTTATTTTTAAAATTACGTACTTCGTCAATGAACTCATAAGATGATGGGTCGTTTTATAAGCACGATAAAACTTTCTCATCCGATCTTTATCTGATATACAAACTCTCGCCTTCGGCTCGAGTTTGTATATCAGATAAAAATCGGCTGTTCATGTTTTATCTAGTACATAACAATCTTCAAAACAACCAGAAAAAGATTTATAATACTTCAGATATAATGGAAAACAATTTTGAAGAATTTAATTTTCTCTTCGAAATGTTATTAAATTTCATTATTTTCCAATTTTGTAGTGGAGGTGCTTACCACTAGTCTTCATAGTCTACACAAGTGGGGAGAAGACATAACGTCAATACCGAACATAACTATTTGGAAGAGGTGTCAAAATGAACCAGATTGTAAGTAATAGATAAAGCGTGATCGGTCGATCTTCATTTGATACACAGATAAGAAAAACACCGTGAAAATCATCTACGCATGCATCAGCAGGCATCATATATTTAAATCATTATAAATTTCATGATATCGATATGTAAATAAAATCAGACAATTCATATATTACTAGAAATACATGCATGCAGCGACCCCTCGCATGTATTTTCCAAACATTGATTTAACATGAAATATTAGTAATTGATTAACACTGAACCTATGACTGAACGCTGGCTCGCGTTTACGTCAGTGTTGCCATGGCAACACGATAAATTTGGGTTTTTTTATATTTTTTGTACAACACATCAAAAATAGTTGAAAGATTATTGCTTTTAACTATATAACAATGAATTTCCAAAATATGTACAGTAGGTATGTTGTTCGGCATTTTGTGAGCTTTGATTTAATGTAAAATTTAACGTGGATCGCTGCGTAAAATGTTTTGAAATGTTCATTTTAATATTATAGAACTATAAACTGCTTTTTCCAATATAAAACTGTACGGGTTTTTATATAGTTTATAAAACAAAATATGTTCAAATTGTTGAGTAATTTCAGTTCGGCTTTCAAATGAATTTGCACTCCTTTACATTTTACCTTTTATTCTTAAATTAAAGAGGGTAATTTCGCAAACTTTGATACAGCTTCATTGAAAAGGAAAAGCAGTGCATGTTTTACGCAATAAATTAAAGCAACAAAATTCATAAACATTAAACATTCATGCATCAAAGCAAACTTGCCCTATATTCCACGATTTTCCACAGTAAATCAATTCTTCTCATTTCTTCAAACAAAAATTGCTTCAAAGCTCATTGTGTGAAACGTGATTTTCTAAATATATGCTTTTGAAAATTGAAATCTTGCTTATCCCACTCCTGGAAAATAGCCATATTTTTGAGATTAGCGAGGATGACCACCCATGCTTGTTGGTGACCGACGCCCGCGCTCATTGATCAACTTCAGACTTATAATATAATATAATATAATGAATTTGTCACTTTATACACGATACAAACTAATTAAAGACAAATAAAGACAGATACAAATCGTGACAGGGGAAAGGAACAGGACTCTCGTCCCAATTGACACCTAACCCCTATAAAGACGTTAAATATAAATAAAGATAAAGAACATGTTATAACACATTAGTTATAACACTGAACTTATACTAGCTAAAGTTTGAATCGTGACTATGAAAGTACTGAACGTTTACACACTGCGACTTACCCACTATGCAGATTACTATTATGAATTATTCAAAATCAATTTGGAAATCACGAGTCAATTTATAACATATTTGTAAATATGATGAAAATGGCCGGATGATGGTTCAACAAATCGCAATGTGTATACGCTGATCACGCAGTGCCCGGAGGTACGTAATGCGATAACTTAGTAGAATACAACTTTTGAAGATGAGACTTGAAAATACTTAAAGAATTGGAGGATTTGACATGAGACGGTAGAGTGTTCCATAGTTCAACCGTTCTAATGAAAAAAGAATTTCTAAAATAGTCCTGCTTGTGTTTAATTATAAGATTATAGTTGTTTTTATCATAATTTCTTGATTGGTATCCAGGTTCAAAAGTACATATATATTTGTTCACATCAGTAGTAATTGCTCCAGTTCTAGATTTAAAAAGTAGGCATAAGTCTGAGATATCTCTTCTGAACTCAGGAGGGAGAATCTTGATTTTCGCGAGTCTGTCAGCATACGTTAGGTTCTGTGGATAGTCAAGAATAAACTTTGTTGCCCTCCGCTGGACATTTTCGACTAGTCTCTTATGCTTGATGGTATACGGTGACCATAAGCTGCTGGCATATTCTAGAATGGGCCTCACGAGAGCGCAGAATAGTAATTTTCTCACTCTTTGGTCGTGGGTATCCTTGCAAGTTCGTTTGACAAGTCCGAGTGTTCTGTTGGCTTTGGCCACCGTTTCTTCTATGTGTCTTGACCAGGACATGTCACTGCATACAGTCACACCAAGATCTTTGACGTATGGAACACATTCCAGAGGTTGACCGTCCAAATTGTACTGAGATACAATCTTCGTCTTTTTTTCTCGAGACCCGTAGTGCTTGACATTTAGATTTGTTAAACTTCATCGCCCAGTCGAGACTCCATTTATGAAGGTTATTCAGGTCGTTTTGGAGGTGAAGGGTTGAGTCAGGAAGGTTGATGGGTTTATAAAGTTTGGAGTCATCGGCAAACAGGGCAATGGTTGATTGGGAATTGATGTAGCTGGGGAGATCGTTGACGTAGACAAGGAACAGGAGAGGACCAAGTATGGAACCTTGGGGGACACCGGATGTTATTGGAAGCCAGTCAGAATAAACACCATCAAGAACAACTCTTTGATATCTGTCCGTGAAATAGCTGCTAAACCACGAGAGAAGAGATCCTGAGATGCCATAACCGTTCAGTTTTAAAAGTAGTAAACTATGTGGGACCTTGTCGAAGGCTTTAGATAGATCTAAGTAAATGATATCTACTTCCTTTCCCGATGCAACGGTTTCTATGATGTTGTGATAAACCTCCAGAAGTTGCGTTACCGTTGATCGTCCGCGCAAGAACCCGTGTTGAAGGTGGTATAACAGGGGTGAGAGGTGGTAGTAGCAGTGGTTAAAAACACAACGTTCCAATACTTTGGACAGTACACATAGAAGAGAGATAGGACGGTAATTGGATTCTATCGATGGATCCTCTTTCTTGAAGACAGGGGATATGTTGGCGAATTTCCACTCTGACGGCACTACACCCAGGGAAAGAGAAAGGTTGAACAATCTGCACCTACACTTGGCTAATGCTTCCCTTTCCCCGGGTGTAAACAGCCGGGGGGGATTAGTACCCGCGCCGTCGACTCGGGGATTAAATTTTGATACTGATTACTGGTATAAATAACTATGATTGTTAAGCCGTAAAAAGTGCGAAGAATATTGTGGGGGTTTTCTAACCAAACTTATACAGAGAATGGGATAAATTATCTTTTTATCTTAATTAACAGACTAGTAGTAGTATAACAATAAAAATATACTGATAGTGACTCCTTCCAAATCAGTTCCATTTCCAACTGTCCACTCTTTTTGTGTTTAAAAAAATATGCTAAGTATAACGTCTCCAAACGTGATTTATTGTAAGTAATAGCATGGCTTGAGGGAGATTAGTGATTAAATGACCCCGTAACCCGAGGAAACCTGCCGAGGGTAAGGGGTTATTTAATCACTAATTTCCCGAAAAGCTATGCTATTAGTTTGTAATATTAGCATAGTTAAGTTTCCATTTTCAAATGGACAAGCATGCCCTACTTGCAATCAGCGAATTTAAGCTAAAACATTTGCTTCTTTGCTTGTGGGATGTAAAAGCTTGTTGCATATGCGCACTTTTTACGCTTTAACCGGTTACGCATGAGCAATATCTATCATTTAACGTACCACAACAAAAATTATAAATGTATTAGTATAAAATCGGAGACTGAATCGGGCATCGGATGATAGACTATTGACATAGAATAAAAAATAGACCCGAAGCCTCACTGTACACCTTTCCCTAACATTTTTTGTCCGCGATATTGCCTTGCGGATCACGAATTTCCAACATGAGCTCCACCTTTGAATTTACTATATGAGTAAATTCTTAAACACGTCCGAATTTATCATTATGATAAATTCGCGGCACATTTTGAATTTATCAATAGAGTTAATCTTAAAACCACAATCATTGCACAAGGTTTCTTGTTATAAATGTAATGGCACTAAAAGGGAGGCCGGTCGCGCAAGGGCAGGGAGTTTTTCATGTTTTTAAAAAAAATAGTTTTTAAAAAAGTTTTAAAAGAGTTTTGAAAAGCAAGAAAAGTTTAAAAAGTTAGAAAAATGAGGGTTAGTGGTTAGTGGTTAGTGGTTACGGTTGGGGTTAGGGTTAGTGTTAGGTGCCGCGAATTTATTATTATGATAAATTAGAAAAGACAAAGAAAAATTCGGCTCCGCGCGCAAAATTCCGCCTACCGTGGAAAACAGGCTTAACAGAAGGCCACTCAGCGGTGCAACGTGTCCTCGTTTTTTTATGCAAAAATATGCAGTTTACTGGCCAGATGGCGGAGCAGCCAGCCAGTACAGCGTGTTTATTGGCCAGAAAATGTCATTGGCTGGCTAGGAAAATGGCGGCCAACATGCGTAATGCGACATGCGCGAGGACAGAAACTTTAATGCTTCCGTCGTAAGTGGCCCTTCTATATGGATCTTTATTCTATGTTGCGAACATCACGTCAGCGTTCGTCAGCGTCAATTCCTCAAACCAACAGTTTCTCTTGAAATTCGAAAAACATGCTCAAAGTGTACGCTGCATATTCTGCAATTATTGTGAAAATATTTTACGCTTTTGTTTTTCACGTTGTGTTTTCCTGTTGCGATGACCCATTATTTGAACCTGTGGCATTTTAGAACGGCTAAAACAGCAATCTTTATTACCTAGTGATGGCAATTGATGGCGTTGCTCGCGTTTGATGGCGTTGTGATTACACTTGCTGGCTCGCGCTTGCGCATAAAAAGTCTCGGACATAATTTTGGCTAAGTGATGCTTCTGGTCTATTTTCTATTCTGAGCTAACGGCTCTGAGCTAACTGTTGCTGTTCCTTCCACGATTTTCCACAATAACGTTTTCGCGTCGAATCAACAGCAGTAATTTAACTCTGTGATTTATTAGAAATATTTACAATATTCAGACCCTTATACTTCTGGCAACTTTTAATTGATTTGCCTATATACTTCACATCTAAACTTTTTCACTATAAGCGTGCAATCTATACAGTACATGCCCGTTCAAATGATGGATTTTTATTTGCCTTATATTTCTTCATCTACTTTAAATGTTAGAGGACTTGTGATTGATTAAGACCTAGTCTACCCGTTTGCTGTATTTTCTTGTTTGTTTCACTTATCTCGAATGAGCAGCCCCGAAGGAAAAGTATTTATGTGATTATTAATGCTTCTGCCGTATAATATCTTGATTTTACTAAATTTAAAATTATTTTATCAAGCTTGAAGTATGTTCTCCGTTTTAATTGCTGCACTTTGTATGTTGTTTGAAATATATAAAACATGTGCAGCCGTGTTGTTTATCAGATATACAAACACAAGCCGAAGTCCAGTGATTGTATATTAAATATGATATACAGACGCAAATGCTGTGTTGCGTGTGAAACGTAAGAATCTGATTAGTTAGGTAGAGTAGTAGGTAAAACTTTATTTAACTACGCTAACCCCTACAGCGAAGGCTGATTTCCAATTTTGAAAAAGCGTGAATTATTATCAAGAGATGATTAGTTGTGTTGTCATGTTATCATCCAAAATGAGAGTGCTATATATTTGGATACAACAACTCATTATTAAGCATTGATTTCTTTTGGAATTTCATAAAATTGTGAAAAGTAACGAACAAATTCACACTCTTGATCAACCGTCCTTTTTAATATTTTTGCTCAAATTTGTTCGCAAGCCCCATGCACTCCAGATTTACTAATTGTACTATTGTCCAATTATTTATAGGAAATTAGCAACATAGACGCAAACGGGAAGTTATTCGAGCCGTTATAGATGGCGAGTGATGGCGACATCCGCGTTCTTGTTTGAAATCACAAAAACTGCCGTTCTTGATTTGAAACAAGGCGGATGTCGCCATCTATAACGACACGATTGACTTTAGGTTGGCGTCTGTGTTGTCAAAAACGTCGCTTGCTTAATACAATGTTTCTTGTCATTCAGTATTAGTGTAAATTGACTATTAATGGATTCAAGGGAACAACATCATTACCCGCTTTTGTGATAAATTTTTGGGGAATTCTTGCGGGCTCTGTTATAATCGGCACAACTGTGCCAATTAATGTTTAATCGGAACAGTCTTTAGCTAATCAAAATCCTGTACATTGACTAAGATGATATGAATAAAATAATTTAACGGCTCTCCTGAAATCAAATTGCTGTAATTTTGCCATAATAGTAACAAAATGAAGATCTGTGCGTATTTTTTTAGGTGAGGTTAAAAGAATTACAATCCAATGGAATAATGTCCACGTAGACTGCAGAGCTTTGTCGTACGTATACATTTTAATATTAATAATTTAAGGTGGCTATTAATAATCACTTGTAGAGTACCTTGCATGGACAGGAAAACACTAAGAAAATGGATGAGCAGTTTCAGTCTTTTCTAATCTAGTGCAGAATTTTCAATTTAGCACTGGTGGACTATTTTGAAAAAGAAAATCCTTTCTTCGTTCATTGCACAATCTGTGCTGGTTTCCTTTTTAGATCGTTATATTAATTATGATTATATATATCTGTGACAAATATTTAATTAAGCTTACCGCTTCTGGAAGGATTTAAGGAATCAATACTAATCACGCAATTTATTGTCACTTCACTCTTCCCAAATGTTTTAATCTTTATTGCCTTGCGTACTTTTCAGCGATTCGTCTTGTCGTGCCGACATTATAGTATTGGATTATATTGCAAAGGGGCACCTGATATCGAAACTAGAGGAAAATGAAACAGTATCTTTACAATTTTCTAAATACCGGAAAAGCGTCGCAAGAGAAGAAGTAAGCCAAGATTGTAACAACTTAAATCCTTTCCATTAGTTTACACATATCAACGTAGTGCTGTACAGAAGTTCACAATGGAGAAACAATCGGGTTGAATGATGTGTGCCAAAAATACTGTAGTAATCTCATTCAATTTGACACTTTTTAGTCGCTTAATGTTCGTGCATATATTTAAAGTTATCTACTTCCAGAGTATAGACATTACGGTTAAAAACTTTGGCGAGCAAATTCTAGGTGTGCATGCTCAATTTTTTTAAAAACAAAGGGTATTCAATTAAGGCACTATTTCCAATCGTATAGGAGCACAAATTCGCTAATATTTTGGTCTTTGAGATCCACAATATTAAGAAAAATAACCATGGATATATAGACAAGGAATTTTTCGGGTTATTCTGACCGTAAGTATATGCATTCTGGCATATATATATATATATATATATATATATATATATATAACAAGTGTTTTTGTTTCAAAGCGGCTTTGCTGTCAGTTTAATTAATGATTAATCTCATTGTTAATCCATGACGTAATTAAACATGGACAAGATATGTTGTAGTTTCTATTCGAAACTTCCCAATCCCTTTTAATTTGCTTGTGTATATATACCCGTGTACTAGACAGCAAAATTTAATATTACATATATCGGATGTTGTTGGATTTCTGTTTTCAAAAAGCTAAGGAATTCAAGGCACTTTTTCAAAACATACGAACACAAATTCGTTAATATATTGTTGTTTTCGATAATAGTACGATAAATAGACAGTAAATATGAAAGGAGATTTTCAAGATTTTCAAAAAAAGTTTAAAAAGTTTAAAAAAGAGAAAAAAAAAGTTAAAAAAGTTAGATTACGGTTAGGGTTAGTGGTTAGGGTTGAGGTTATAGTTTTAGGGGTTAGTTGCCGCAAATTTATCATATTGAAATTAAAATTCGGACGTGTTTAGCAATTTACTCATATGGTAAATCAAAAGGTAGCGCTCACGCTGAACACTAACACTAACCCCAACCACTAACCCTAACCCCTAACCTAACTTTTTAAACTTTCTTGAAAATCTAACTTTTTAAACTTTTTTAAATTAAACTCTTTTTGAAAATCTTGAAAAGCCGATTGCATGCAATCAATGTGTTGTTGATGCTGTTGCATTTCTGGCAGACATACAGCTGGAACATATGTTCACAGTGTTCAATTGTAGTGTAAACAGACATTAATTAACTAGACACATGGGCAGTAGGCTAGCTAACACATTAAGCGCCAGCGCTTCCCTTGATGAGTAAAACCATCTGGCGTTAGACAGAGTAAAATAACAAAGTAGGGCGCATCATAGCGCAATGCGACTCGAAAACAATGTCCCGGTGAAACACTCGCTCTCGTTGTTCATATATTACTTAATTTAACAACATGATGGACAAAAGACATGCATGTATCGGCATTCAATTTATTCAAGATTTAGTACAGAAGGAGTCGAAATCCTGAATAAATTCATGCTGATATACAGGGTGTCTAAAAAAACGCTATGGAAATTCAAGTGGCTGTCGTGCATCATAAACTTAGCTAAACAATTCAATTCTACACAGGACGAAAGAGCTGTTATTTAGCTTTTCTATGATACCTTTGTTAAATCGTAACGATGAGAAATGGCCACACACTCGTCAAATAAAAATTTCCAGTCGAAATCATATTCTTCAATGCACCGTTGGGAACAACCTCGTACCCAGGGCCTTTGCGCGGTTCAGAGGCTCTGGTACGGGAAGCAAAGGCCCTGGTAAACACTGGTCATGTGACTCCAAAAATATTGGACATTTCGTAATAATTTAGTTTTCAATCCGGGGGGAGCGGAGCCGAT
>CACRXK020010549.1:6736-17518 GCA_902702795.2 Paramuricea clavata | reverse complement strand
CAAATGTATTACAAAACAGCAGTATTCTAGCGATTTATGGCCTTTGAAAATCAAGCGAAATTGGTCAAATTGTATTGTTTACGTAATTGTTGACAAATAGCTCGCAGTACATTTCATAGTGTTTTGTAATGCATTAGTGTTTTGATAATGCATATATCCACCGTTCCATTCAGCGTTAGAAATTGTACTAATTACGGATGTCAAATGTATTACTAAACAACCGTATTCTAGCGGATTTATGGCCTTTGTCTTTGAAAATCAAGCGAAATTGTGTTCTTGATAAATCGCTCAAAATTATTAATTAAACTAATTATAAAAATACAGTACGTTTTATCCTTGATAACTTTGGTATCATTGGTTTTCTCTTTTTCGGCCGCATACCAGTGGATTCGTCTCTGTCCAGTCTTCATTTTGATAGTATTTTGAGCTCAAAAATATTTTATTTTGAACGTTTTAAAGCGCAGTTTAATCCTAGGCCTAGCGTACAGACCAACTGGCGGCTGACAGTTCTTGAAGAAGGTTGCAGCGTACTAAATATAACTCAACCTTGCAAGCCATGCCAGGTCTTTCAGCCTGCGCTGCGAGGTTGAATATAACTTTACTTGTAGTGTAGGGTAGGGTAGGGCCTACCGCATTTTAGTACTGTGTTAAGCCTTTCGCGCTCGTTTTCGACTTTTCCGCTATGTATTGGTGTATGATCATGTACAGTAATGCATGTGCGTATTTGTATAGCCCCAGCGAGTTAACGCTCCGTAGAGCGTCTTGTTCATTATTGTTTTGGCGTCGTTAGTACAGAATAATAATGAGCATTCACTGACGCCACCGGAGCAAAAATGCACCGGTGAATTTGGCGCGCTTGCGGGTGACAATCGCTTCCAAGAACCACGAACCGCGGACTTTGGAAAGTCTAACCAAGAAGCCGAGTTATTCTTTTTTTACTAAATTCGTAAAAATGTTAGGCTTGAATAATCCACGAGACAGCAATCAATTCCATCCTTGACGCGTAATAATATTTGGGAGCTGACCATGCACAATTCCGTTTTATAAAATTAGCACGTAGAATTTTAATTTCAAAAATTAATATTTGAATATTATGATGAATTGACTTTCCTCTTGGCAAAATTGATTTATGATTGTGATTACGAGAGTGTGAAAACCACTGAACTGATTGAAAAATAATTGCCTGGTTTAATTAATATATATTGGAACCCTTATAGTAATTGATATACGCAACGGCGAGATAGATCGATTAATAAAATTCGTATAGCAAATATATCAATTTGCACGATATTGCCTATAATTAAGACTGATCCAATAAAAGGAAGAGGAATAAAAAAAATGAAATTACAATTTATGATAATATATGCTGAAAATGGATACGTTCGGAATTATTTCATTCCATTTAATTGAAGGACATGCATGATGCATGCATGGAGAGTGGAAATAGAGATACCTTCATATACAATGCCATCCTCGTACCCAGGGGCGTAGGAAGCTTAGAAAAGTTGGGGGGGGGGGGCCAGGCTTTGAAGGGCACTTTCCAAAAAAAAAGGGCATCTCGAAAAAATTTTTTGGCGACCTCCCCCCCCCGTCGACAAAAAAATTTCGGTCAGTGTACCATTTTAGGGGTAAAAAAATTTTCCGGACATACCATATTTTTCCTTAATTAAATACTAAAAATTTTTTCCGGAAAAACAAATATATGATATTTTTATCGGAAACTAATACATTTTTCGGGAAAAAACCTACATTACAGTTTTCAAAAGTTTCGTTTGGACAAAAACTGCGAATTTTATGAAAATTTTTCAGGCACAAAAAGGGCACTTTGCTCCTGTAAAAAGGGCACTTGCCAAAACTTGGGGGGGCCATGGCCCCCCTGGCCCCCCCGGTTCCTACGCCCCTGCTCGTACCCAGGGTCTTTTTGCGGGAAAGACCCGCCTGGAAAGTCCCTTGCGACGGAGGTTGATAAAATGCGTGCAGATTGCTTCGGTATGCGCAAAAGACCCTCCAAGGAAACGCGCATGTGCATGTTATTGGGTAAACCAGACTCACCGGACATAATATACTATATATAAATTGCGGTGCCCAGCAGCATGCGCAAAACAGCACGTTAGCTATAGCGGCTTATTAAACAAATACACCACTGCAAGCGCGAAGAAATACAATTTTTTAATAACTATATACCATGCATGCGCTTGTGATTCCGAACAAATTACTAGAACTGACTGATCATGACAAACTAACAGACAAACAAACTCACACACGTACCGAATATAAAGCGATGCCTATTTTTTTTAGGCATCGCGATTATATGCTTATCAGTCAAAAGCGATCGTCATTCCCTAAAGTTTTTATCGCCTTTGTATTTTACCGAATAGTTCACACAATGACTAATCTGATATGCGTAATTAAAGATAGAACTTCATTTCATGGAAACATTTTGCGAAAAGTAGATGGGTTCGTTCGAACCTTAGCTCGTCGGTTATTTACGGCTACTGATTTGTCCACAGGGAGCCCAAGCGTTGATCTCTGTTTTAATTGAATTATTTCACTATATTACACTAATATGTCATATAATAATAATAATACTCCTATAGTCGAACATATAATAACAACATATAAGTTGATTTGTATTTGTATGTTTTTTTTATTTATTTAAGATATATTATTAGCTTATATAAAAGCACTGCCTTTCGAACCTGACAGCCAGTTCGCAGGATACGCGCGTGGGAGACGCGCGGGATTTGAAAATAACAATTTGTGATTGGTGAAAGGGCTGGTATATTTCAGTAGTTATGGACCGATGATTTGACTGCGTAAAACTGCGCTGTTTATGAAATAAACCCATTAATGGATTATGTAAAATTAGTTCAAATGACTAACAGAAGCAATATTTTTTTATTGAAAATGTGGGTTGTGAAGTCATAAAAGGTCCAATAACTTTTTTGGGACAGTAATTGTAAATTGGTAATAAATTAATATATCTATATAGAATTTTTATATGTATCACTCATAAGGGGAAAATCTATTGGAAAGGACTGGTATATTTCAGTAGTTATGGACCGATGATTTGACCGCGTAAAACTGCGCTGTTTATGAAATAAACCCAAGGATTATGTAAAATTAGTTCAAATGAAGAACAGAAGCAATATTGAAAATGTGTGTTGAGAAATCATAAAAGGATTAAATTTAATATCAATAATTTTTTTGGGCAGTAATTGTAAATTGGTAATAAATATATCTATATAATTTTTATATGTATTAAGTGTAAAGTTTCATTCAAAGTTGACGTTCAGTCGATAATAATAAAACTTGACTCCCCCCTCCCCTCTAGCGTCGCCCCTTCACTGATGATCAGTGGGTGTCAGTGGTTCGGTCGAAATTTAATAATTTGGTAAAGTTTTTCTCGATTTAGTAAATTTTGAGCACAAAATTTAGTAATAATTGATGTTGCAAAATAGTGCGTGACCTATGGCGTGACTCCGTGTTTACATATTTGTTTGTTCAGTTTGCTTGTGAGACCATGGATAATAAAATAAATGGATATGAAACTAGCTGACGTGACCTAATGTTTTTACTGGGATTGATGGCGTGGCTGGGTGCCTCAACCTAGTTGAAAACCAAATTCTCAAAAACGGCGTGTTTAGCAATAATACAGCTAAACATTTTAGTCAAAGAGCAAATAAATGTAACCACGCCATTCTACGATGAAAACTCTAAGTATTCCCAGTCAATTTTAGCAAATATTTCAAGCACTAAACAGTGAAAAATACATCGCAAATTTCGCAAAAATTTGTGACGCCAATTTCGTAGCTACAAATGTAAAAAAAATACAAAACAAAGACGAAAAACATTTACCTTGAATACTTTGTCGTGGCTTAGGCATGTTTTTAAAACAATTAGACCAGTTTACGCTTCAAGATCACCCTTTTAAAGTGGAAAATATAGCAAAACAACAAAAATGCCGAGAACTTTGGTAACATTCGCAATACGCGTGACGTCACGTTTTTCAACAAGGATGCAGTCAATGACGTCAGAAGTTTCCAATCCATTTATTTTATTATCCATGGTGAGACCAAGCAAAACCTACAAGACCTACAAGAAGGAATTGTGAAAGAATAGGTGGCTCGAGAGCTCAAAATAACATTGATATTAATAAAGCATTACAGTAAAGGCAGACCTGCTGTGGTATGTGTTAATATACATATTGAACGTTACGTACTCTTGTCTTGTACAGTATATATGTAATAATTATATTATGTATAAAAGAGCTGAATGTCGCTCGGTCGTGCTTCTTTAATAAAATAGAACATCAAGTCATTCAGCAAGCATTATATCCACTGCAGTAGCAAGAATTACATTGCTTGAATCCAATTTAAAAGGCCTTTAAATTTCAAATTTTGTAATCCCTTTTAACAAAATCAATTAATTTTGTTCATTTGAGGCATATTGAACCTGATTGTTTTAATTAAACCATATGTAAATTATGTAAGACTATAGTAATTATAATTACTTCCATCAAATCCCCCTTAAGCAAGTCTGCATGCCATGTATCACACTGGTGGTCTTCATTGTGAGAATCAAAATTTACTAGACTGTCAACCCAAGGTAGAACACAAGTTCAATTGAGTGACTTGGAATTTGAGACAAGAATCAAGTTATTTCAGTATCTATCAGTAATTATGGCAAACACAAGTTGATCAGTGAGGGACCATTAAGATGCCTGGGCTGACTGTCTTGAACACATTTTGCATGTTAAACCGTTGAATGATCTCACCCCATATCTATGCTTGTATTCCTGTTTTTAAAATATACAAGTTAAGCAGTTGTATGTTTCAGGTATAGTTGTATTCCGTATCAATCTACAGCTTCCCTGATCTGTTTATCACTCAGTTGATTAGTTGAAAGGAAAATAGTCAAAATAAATTGAAGTATTTTTAAAGCTTTTCGATTGACTATCCTTGTCAGTCCAGTTGACTTTATTCAGTATTTGACCCAATTTGTGTTAAATCATGTATCGGTACTCTGAAAATCGTGATTTGAGTTCACCTTAATCAGTCGAGCTGTGTCAATGACCTAATTGAATATAAAAAACACTGGGAATATTTACTATGTACTAGCATATTTAATTATTGTAATAGTATACATTGGTGCAGTCGTGAACATATGTAATGCCTCAGACTCCTGCCCTGAAGTAGCTAGTGCCAATGAGCAGTGCCGGATCAACCATATGGCAGAAGCAGCATATGCCATGTGGGCCCCATGCTTTTGGGGGCCCCACACTTAATCATTTTGAATTTTTTGTTCCCTGTTTCGATGCGAGGCCCAAACAAACATAAAGACAACAGATATATACTTTTAGGTTTTTACTTGTCACAGATAATATTTAAATTGCTGATACTCATTGTGTCACTTAATTTTAGTTCAAATTGTTGATGTATATTTCTTTTTTTTTGTAAATGCACAGCAGGATACAATGCATGGATACAAAAGGATATTTTTATATTTTTGAATCTTTCTGAATTCAGTGTTTAAAATGCCATTGGGGGGGGGGGGGTAGTTAAGGGGCCCCCGTGCTGATAATATGGCACAGACCATGAAAAATGTTAATCCGGCCCCGCCAATGAGTGCATTAATTATGTACAGTATGGAAGCACTTAGTAATCTAAAGTTTGTATGCCAGCAAGCAGGGCCACAGAGAGGACGTTGCATGGGGTTTGGGGCAAAACGTTTCTTTTTTCCTTAACTGAACACGAGGTCTGTACAGAGAAATATCGGACCACTTGAGGTCTTTTTTGTACAGACCGAACCCGTAGCTAGGGTGAGGTTTGTTTTAGAAAAGATCATTTTCGAGGTCTGATATTTCTCTGTACGTACCGAGCAAAATAGAATAGAATAGAATAGAAACTTTATTTCACGAGGGAAAACGCATTAACCATTATAAGTTATCTAACATACTGTATGGCCCTCGCACTATTTTGATATTTACAGGCATAAAAAGTAATAATTAAAGATTACGACTATTTACATATGAGAAAAAAATAATTAGTAATGAATACAATTACAATTTAGTAAATATTTACAATTTATACAAAATAGATCTTCGGTATGGTTAGTAACGGTCAAGCAAGGTTAATAATTAAAACGTTTATTATATGGTATTTAATTATACATGAAACAAACAAGAACTGATGCATGTTTTGAAATGCATATTAGTAGCGTAGTACACATTTGGTCGAAGAAAACAAAAAAACCCAATGTATTCCTTCTTTTACAAAAAAAAAACATTCGCAGATATCTTATTAATAACAACTTCAATTATAATTATTTTCCAATTTTCAATTAGTTTTGCTGTTTTGTTTCAAAATGCATGAGTTTGTTTTTACGTAATGGACCGGACTAGACCATTACAGGAAAATAATGGACCGCTGAAATTAAGTGCTTCTCAACCAATCGCAGTCCGCCATTTCACCCGAAGTGATGCTTGCCACATAATAAAATCTGATAACGCCCCCAAGGTTGCCTCCGCTTGATATTCGGTGGTGTGTCTGAAAGTGAAAGAAAGAAAACAGATGGCTGTTGTCGGCATACCTAGTTGCAAACCGTTATCTTCGATATTATATGCAGACAAACGTTAATTCCATAAAAAACTGGTTTTGCACTTGTCTAGTTATCAGATGAGAAAATCATTGCATGTCTTGCCACTTTATTAATTCTCTTGCGCCGGCAACGCAATTAAATTTGACCCGTTGCATTGCCCACGCGAGAAAAAATCGTACGTGTAACCTGGGCTTTACTGTTTATTGCGTTTTTGCCCCAATTGCAACGTGTCCTCGTTTGCGTATTTTAACATGGCAGGCGCACACGAAGGTTATATTCCACCAATATGTTTCTCTTTGATTTTGAACCGAATCACCAACCTGGAAATAACTACATGAAAACGGGGCCATTGGGGCAAAGGTGTAATAAATAGACAAGTGTACATTGCTCAATTATAGTCATTTTGTGGATCCAAAAATTCGACTTTATAGAGATGTTCCGTATACCAATAGACCGAAAATCCCTTCATTTGCAAGATACTAGCGGAACAATAGTACGGAAAGCTCCATTGTGTTTTAATTGTTTTGTACTCCATGCCGTTCATTCACCCATTTTGACATTTTTAATTTTAAACAAAATCCTTATGAATCCAGTAAATATACATATATTTCGGAATGACAGTTCTTCAGTTGATTCGAATTACTCTCAATAGTGTTGTTGGTTCCTTCACTAAATAGTTCTGGTTCACTAAGTTCTTTCTTTTTATTATCTGCATGGGGTCACTACCAGGAACTGACAAGAACTGACACTCTTACAGCCAGTGGCCCAGTTTGCTCATCGCCGAGCATGCGTATACTGTACATGCTATCGTGTACTGAATGTTAATGAGACGAACTACGAAATTATATTTCAGAATATAGTCGGCAAAGTTTTTAATTTATTGATAGGTTAAGGAAAGGCTAAAGGCCGCAAAACAAATATTAGGTAATTCGGCAATAAATAAATGAAGAACACTTTAAACGTACAATTTAAAGATGATGTCCACTCCTGTGCACATGCGCGAACTTTGTTTACGTTTTAAACTACTATATTTGTAAAATATGATTCGCTATACTTGTAAATGAATATAAACTATACGTTTCAATTCAATTCAAAAAAGTTCGAAAGATGCAACATTTGGGCAATATTAATGTTTATATCTGGGGGTCCCCCTTCGTTCTGGGCATCAGTTCTGCTCATAACAGAGTGGACATCATCTTTACTAGCCTTATTTTGTTGCAAATAGATGAAAGTAAAACAAAACAAAAAAGCCAGCGAAATTGTTTGACTGAGCCCACGATGTCATGCAATGAATACTCTGTGTCATGTCCATTATTTTTCTATGCCATTTCTGATCGTGCCTGTGTCCGGTGTCCCCATCCAAAACTGGTGGAGAACGCCTGGTTGCATGGTGTGAGAAAGGCTAGTGTACTTTTGACGTTCAAAATTTAAAAGCAAATTGGTCGCTTGAAAAGTTATATAAAGAATACATAGAATATGGCCATACTGCAGATAGGTATACAGTAAAATCCCGCATAAGAACCTTTTTTCCAGCGTTAGCCTAAACATGTACAGGTTCTTATGTAAATGTGCTTACCAGGAAATTAAGCTGAACAGGTTCTTAATTTAAATAAGTTCTTATTTTTTTAAGAGAAAAGCGACACATTTTAGGGAGGTATGATATATGATTTATATAAATTGATAATGAGTATACATTCGAAGTCGCATACTATAAACTATCACTAACAATAAACCATTAACGATACTTTCCTTATGAAGTTTATTTTATTTTCATGCCAGGATCTAAATAATATGAGTATTACACAAGAAGATATGGCTGGAAAGGTTTGTCTGGTCACTGGAGCATCTCGTGGGATTGGAAAGGGAATTGCTGCTGTGCTATCAAAAGCTGGAGCAACAGTTTATATCACAGGTAGCGGCTATATACTGTATGTAGATCATAGAATGTGCTGTTCCATTTAATATGTGCCGCCGCCCCATATTGAAGAGTCTGGATACCCAATGGGGAGGACGGGGTCTTTACCTTAAATTTTCCTAGAGGATAGCTTGAGACTGATTTTTTAAAAATGGCACAAATGAGGTGTTTTCATTGGTGATATCCAAGAGGGAAAAGCGATATCCTAAAGGGGTTTGTAAGATATCCTCTGGGGTAACTTTCACAAATTGCATCCAAGGGGGTTCCAAATTTTTATATCCTGAGGGATTATGAAGGAACCCCTCAATAGGGGGGTGCCCATATTAAATGGAATAGCCCAATAGATACTATTTAAGCCTGGTTTTCATATGGTCGTAATGTTCATAAAAATAGAGTCACGATCTTTCTCAACCGCCAGTTTGTAATATTATAGTTTATACTTGTAATATAGTTTATAATTATAGTTTGTACTTGAGTACATAACACCAGCACACACACAAAGAAATGAGACTAGTATTCCCTATTCTAATCACTCCACGTATTTTCAGTTCTAAAATTTTGTATTTCGCTTGATGAGAAAGATCGTGACTCAGTCTTTACGACCATATGGAAACCAGGCTTTAGATCTGTATTATTTATATGCTATAGATAGCCGACAGATTAATATGGGCCTTTATATGTGGATTGGATTGGACTTGATCAACAGGATAGTTAGTTGAGTTTATGCATATAGTTGTATGAGAATCACATTCTCGGACATGCCAATAATTCAGTATAGTTAGTTATACCGCTTAATTGTTAGCAAGAAGCAACTCGCTGCGAGTGCATTAATCCAATCACAATGCTGAACAGTTTATTTTAATTAGATGCAAGTACTTGCAAAAGCTTTGCGAGTTCACTCAGTGCAATTAGTGGAGAAAAGCCTTGCGAAATTCAATTTTTAGTTTCGGCCATTTGTACACCTAAAGTTCACTATTTATACGTTCAATCCATTAATTTTAAGTATTTAATTTGTAGGTCGTTCGGTCAACAAGGAATTCCAAGATGAGGTATCAAACTACTATCAATAACTATAATAGTTCGAAACAAGTAATATAATACTGTAGTTCGAGACAAGTACTATTTGCATTTAAGAACCTTTACATGGTCGTGGTAAGTTTCGTACTTGAGTCATCAGGATAATTCTATTCTTATTTCAATCATGAAAAATTCTGGCTGAGACATCTTGAAGTTGAAGATGACAGTTGAAGTCACTTTGCTTTTGGCAATTAGGTTTGAAAAACCGCAAGAAAAACTACCGGAAGCTCGCTATATACTGGAGAAATGTTTGAATATTTCGGCGGAACCTTCTTAGATCTCCATCACCCTGGCTATATATAAGACAAATCAATGTTATGCACTAGTCAATTGAAACCCCGACCCCCGGGATAGGGCCGGGAAATTAACATTTTGACTATGTTAAAGTTTGGTAATTTCCCCGCTACCGGGGGAATATTGACTGTTAAAGTTACCGCCCCTATGGCCCCGGCACTTTGCAAATTTTCATGACTTGGGAAATGGGAAATCGTTGAAGTATAAAATGTTCACAACATGTGAAGGCAATTCTTGATCTTAAACTTTGATCCGCATCAAAAGATACTGAATAATCTACGTTTTGAGTATCTTGCAGTCGCTTGTGTGATGTTACTCTGAGTGTATATCCACACCAGGCAGGCTTGAAAAATATGCCTGGCCACGGTGGGAATGGAACCTACGACCTTTGGAATACTAGCCCAACGCTCTGCCAACTGAGCTACGGGGTCAGGTCAGTTCGACTATGCGATATTTCGAAACTGAGTCTAGTTCCTTAGATATCAGTGTAATGTAATAATCTGATATTCGGCTGTGTTGGTGTAGGCCCTAATGTATTCAGGTGAATAAGATGCTTGTGTGATGTTACTCTGAGTGTATATCCACACCGGGCAGGCTTGAAAAATATGCCTGGCCACGGTGGGAATCGAACCTACGACCTTTGGAATACTAGCCCAATGCTCTGCCGACTGAGCTACGCGGTCAGGTCGGTTCGAGTATGCCATATTGTCTAGTTCATGAGTTAGATAGTGAGTCTAGTTCCTTCGATATCAGTCATCATCAGGAATATATAAAAAGTGAAAATATATTCCCTTTTTTTAAGAAAAACTATGAGGAAACAATTCTCTGATTTCGAAGATTCCGCCATGTTGCCGCGAGGATAAACTCGATCCAGTCCACTTTCATATCAGCCACGC
>CACRXK020010548.1:0-17520 GCA_902702795.2 Paramuricea clavata | reverse complement strand
TCAGTCAGTCAGTCAGTCAGTCACTCAGTCTGTCAGTCAGTCAGTCAGTCAGTCAGTCAGTCAGTCAGTCAGTCAGTCAGTCAGTCAGTCAGTCAGTCAGTCAGTCAGTCAGTCAGTCAGTCAGTCAGCCAGTCAGTCAGTCAGTCAGTCAGTCAGTCAGTCAGTCAGTCAGTCAGTCAGTCAGTCAGTCAGTCAGTCAGTCAGTCATTCAGTCATTCAGTCAGTCATAGAGTAAACTTTCCGGGGGGTGTATATGATTTATGTTCGTAGTGATTTATTCTGCTTAGTCAGTACTTTGAAGGTTATTTAGGCAATTTCAGTTTAACATATTTACATATTCTGTTATCCTTTTACCAAGTTCACAAAAATTTCGAGCAATCGCTTTCGTTATTGTAATTCTTTGTAAATTTTAGAACATTTGCTTCTCATGTTGTGTCAACGATCTTTACCCCGGAACACCCGAGTTTTTCTTTAGTAGCGCAAATGCGCATGCGCTATCAAGCCATAGATCACGATGGCGTGACGATATGCTAGGAAGGAGTGACAGTGTTGTTTTCAGATGTATTGACATTTCAGACGTGAATATTGAGTAAATCTTTGAAAATCTACGCAATATATAAATTGATCTTATGCATTACGGTCGTTCAATTAAGTGCCGATAATATTTAGACAGTATATTCGTTATACAGAGCTAGGAAGGAGCTAGACCGCCTAGACAGTGCATTTAAGACTCAAGTGTATAAACATTTCAGACGTAAATATTGAGCTGAAAATCTTTGAGATTCTAGGCATTCAATAGACACTTCCCGAATTTGCTTGAGTGCACACGAAACAATAGCTTGGAATCGAGGCGGACAATGTAATCATTGTAAATAACTACATGATTACATTGTCCGCCTCGATTCCAAGCTATTGTTTCGTGTGCACTCAAGCAAATTCGGGAAGTGTCTATTGAGTGCTGATAGTATTTTCACGGTATACTCATTATACAGAGGTACAGTATGTACGAAGAAGCGAGACAGTGTTGTTTTCAAATATATAAACATTTCAGACATGAATATTGAGAAAATGTTTGAGATTCTATGCAATAATATGATATATAAATTGATGTTATGACTACCGGCGTTCAATTAAATGCCCATCCATATACGATATTATTTAAACCGTGCATTCATTATACACTGTTATTTGCCTGTATAAGGTGCCACATCACAGAATAGATGAGTACACTTAGTACAAAGAGCAAAAAGTTGGATCAGACCTGCATCAGATCAATAAAGCATAATTAAACAGAAGCGGGCGTTCGTACAGGCGTTTATGAAGAAAATATTGCGAAACGAAGGAAATCATTTGAGTCAGAGTTTCTCATTTTAATAAGAAAGACGAGGAGATAGCCAATGTGTTATCGCCAACGTGTTATCGCCAATCGCTTGGCTCACCAACAAGCTTTATGCAATGGAAGAAAAAAGCAAGGAGGTACATGTAGCCAACGCGTACTGTCACGGACCTTGTTTTAATACTGTCTAGCACAACGCCGTTGTCAACGGTGCAAATTCGTGTTCAGTGCAACGATAACTCTACCAGATATTACGAGAATCAATCTGTAGTATTCTGTACACAGAACTGTATCAGAGGAACTGTATCAAAGCTTGTCAAAACTGCTTTAAACAAAGCTATAACTGTGAAACTATTGAAATCTAAAGTGACATTATTCAAAACATATGCGAAAAGCTAAAAATAGACAAACGTGACACTGGGGAAAGTCAAAGGTCAATGCGGTTCATTGTAAAACATGTCACAATTGGTTAAAATGCGGAAGCGGATGGAACGGACCACGGAACGGAAATGCGAAAAAAAAATACGGAACGGATGAAGATAAAATGCAATTCCTTTCAATGATGTAACGACGTAGTGCTTATTATTTATAACATATCGTATACAGCTATTTCAATTATAGTTTTAGATAAGTTTAGCATTGCAGTTGCTTCGTGGGGATGCTTTTAGAGACAGCTGCAATTGAAATTTTGAATTGTCGCGTATAGCATCACAATATAGTAAATAGATAAATTGTATATATAAGTTTCACAAAGCACGTTTCTGATGTGTAGGCGTGTTTCAAACGTCACGCTACTCGTTTGCCGAGCGCATTAAAAGCAATAGATAATGAGATGAAATGCCGTTGGTAATTGTTTATTTCGTAGTGTAAGCCATCAGCTTTTCTAGGTTGTCAGCGACCTTATATAGTTCTGGCAGTGTCTTTTTCAATTTGAAACTTCACACTATCCTTGGATCCCTAGTTCATATCAGACCGGAGTTGACCAATATGTTTTGGTAAGCTTGCTATATTCAAACAAGCTATTTTAATTTGAAACCCTTTAGCTTGGGTCAACCAAAATCACAATTATCAATTAATTTAGAGTCGGTCTGTCCTGTGGAATTGTTTAGCAGATTAATACACCTGTATACGCTATTTAAAATTTTGTAATATACTGTTTTGGGGCAACGCAGTTAATTCATGTATGTAGTTATCTAATCACAGTTAAGGATTTGACTACAGGGGCCGGTTGTATAATAACGTAGTTAAAGATAACCATAGTTAGGAAATTTGATTCACAATGTTGAAATATATAAACAAGAAATCATTGCAAAAATCAAAGACGTTTTTCGGCCGGGAGACGTCTAAGTTTAAATCAAAGTGTAGCTGCATGTTTGGCAAATATCATGCAGTGCTTCTTCGTGTTATTCGTCCCAATTTGTTATCGAGGAATTTTCCTGTGTAAAAATATATTCTATGTTCGACAAGAAAAACAAAGCGGTAGCGCGTTTCAAGAGTTTATAACTGTCTGGAAACCTTCACAGGGAAGATGGTGTTTGAAAATCCTAGAAAAGTGTTGCATTTCATTATTGTCTTACTGAGAAATGTTGATCATTCGTCAAAGCGCCATTTAAACTGCGTTTTGGGAGGTTAACAATACCCTAGAGAATTGTGATAGCTTTCGCTACGTTTTAATCTGCAATATGGTGGTCCAGCGTTATCATGGATTTTTTGCAGAAGTTAATTTAATTATTTTGCATTGTAATTAAATTTTAAATATTAAATCTAACTTTAAAATCGTTTTTAATTATAATCTTAGAATGTAAATTTAACTGTATATTTAATACCTAAATATTGCTAATAAATTGTTTCTATTATTATTATTAGCATGACAAAATTACTGCATGCTGATTGGTTGAGAGGAGTACAATTATTTCATTAATTGTACAGCAGTACAATTAATGATTTTCTTACACAAAAAACAAAATGGCGGAAGGTATTTTAAACAACTGTGAAATGAAATTGCCCTAGAGGAACTGTATGAAAATAGGAACAAAAGCATCAAATTTTGCATTAGCAAAATAACTAAATTTTACTCTAAATAAAAGTACGAACAAAAGCACCAAATGTTGGTTGAAAGTCTTGCAGGACAGCCAGGACTGGGCTTTGGCGAAAAAATATGATGTTGACATTGCATGGAGAAGTATCCAATTTTGTCATGCTAATAATAAACAAGTAATCATGCGATGATTACCAAAACAAATGAGGTAAAGCGTTTTTATGAAATTACAACCAGAAATAGAAATTTAAATTGGAAAGTGGAAGGACCGTTGCGCAGGGATTTTTTTCTGAAAATTACAAGGAGAAATGCAAAGAAATCAAAGAAAATAAAACTCATAAGGGAATGGGAAGGGAAAACAGTGTTCATGATGGATGAAGCATGCAAGGGTATTTTAAAATTGTCGTATATTTTGTGAAAAAGTAGATGCTTATCAATTACTTTACTAGCCTATATTTAGACAATTTATATCGACAGACTGTTGAGAAACTGACGAGAGTATAAGTATATACTGAGAACGTTTGTCTGTATACCTATACGATACCAGAAAAAGCGTGACGTATTTATTTTGTGTTTTCAGCATGGTAGTTTAGCAATTTCGGGAAGGAAATTTTCTTTAAAAAAGGCAGTTGTGGAAGCACTGTTCGTAATGGCGAATACCAACTGGAAAGATGATGAAAAGCTAAAAAAAGTTCTTGATCAATATGTTAGATTTGGTTGAAAGCGATTTTCCAGAATACGCGTGGAGCGTTGCTACAATGTGAATACTAATACTGGTCAAATTAAAGTTGCGGAATGTAATTGCTATACCGAAGTTGCTTACTGTCCTGACTACTTAGTACTAATGAAATGTATTCAATGATCCCTCAACACTTACTCCTTTCACTATTACCCCTTCAGGTGTCATCTCCCAATGCACCTGTTCAATAATTTTGTCGAAAATACTTCCTTGGCATGGAAGTATTCAATCTCATAAGAACAAGGCTCACGAGAACAAGGCTCATATCATGGAAGTATTCAATCTCATGAGAACAAGGCTCATGAGAACAAGGCTTGTTCATCAGAACAAGGCTCATGGGCCAATCATGGATTTGATACATATGTTTCAAAAGGATTTATTTAGTTCATTTTGAACAGCTAAACCCGCAACACTTCGAATCTACAATATTTCTCCATCATTTAACTCCAATAACATTACTATTATTTTTTTATCATTACTACTATTATATTATTTTTTTTATCTAAATAACATTACGGAATATCAAAAAATTTCCCACAAAACTGGCATATAACTTGCGCGTTATCTTTTTCATAATGGTGAATTTTGTTGTACCGGTTAAACTGAAACAAAAAAGTGAAATACCTGTTGAAGAACATTCTACTCCTGCATCATTATCGTGCTCGCAATTTTCATTTCCCCATCCGTTATGAGAACAACTGGTTAGATTTAGTTCACTCCCAGTACATCTGACATTATCTAACCATATATGTCCAGTACCATCAGGAACGTCGTCTCCTTTAAGAGCTTTAACAGCGTATGTATAACCAAGTTGACGACATACAACCCTGGCATTAGCTGCATTCCAATAATTATGACAGATTGTTCCCCATTTCCCATCGTAGAATATTTCCACACGACCAGTGCCGTTTGCACTTAATGGACCTTGTAATCTCAGGGCTGTAGCTGTTAAACGAATCAAAGACAAATCAAAACTGAGAACAGCTGGCGAGTGAGATGCTATAAGATATAATTTTCGGCCGAATTTCACGCAAATTGGTGCATAACATCATGCTTGATACCATCTATATAGAAATAAAACTGAACTGGGTATAACTATAAGTTTTTCATCTTATTATTCGGACAGCGAAGTACAGTACATGTTTATGGCTTTGTATTCACATTTTGTAAGTGGGCAATATACTCCTAAAGCACGGAAACAATATAAGAAGTTTCCTGACGGCTAAATAATCAAGATCCAAACTAGAAATTTATCGCTTACTCGTGAAATTATCGTTTTAGGTCATCGTAATTTTTGCAGCATGTAAAGGATTTAAAATCATGATTATTTGACAAAATATGTGAATAATCGGATAATTATTTTTTCTGCTCTACAAAAATCAGTTAGATTATTAATATTTTCTCGTCATATTTGAATCAGTTTGATATTTATTGAGACAAAGTTTAGTTGCTTGTTAATATTTAATTACCAATGCTTGGTATAGATGAGTTAATGATCATTAAAAAATGAAGTAAATTCATCATCTGATTACCATAATATGATTATAGCAAGGCTACGTGATTTGTGCAATTATTAAATTACTTTTTTACAAAGTTATGCTCTTTTTTCATAATGCAATTTCTGTTGAAATAAAATCTCATTTTCAACTTATGCGAAAGGAACAACCTGGGCATTGAAACTTATAGACAATGCCTTTTATGATTTTTTCTGTGTTGGTGTGATGTACTTGTACGATTTTACTGTGTTGGTGTGAATATGATGCTTGTGATGTTACTCTGAGTGCATAGCCACACCGGGCAAGCTTCATGGCCACGGTGGGGGAATCGAACCTACGACCTTTGGAATACTATACCTACGACCTTTGGAATAATATCAAATTCACCTGAGTACATTACACCAACAAAGGTTGTTGGTTCGATTCCCACCTTTGCCAGGCGTATTTCTCAAGCTTGCCCGGTGTGGATATACACTCAGAGTAACATCACACAAACATCTTATTCACCTGAGTACATTACACCAACACAGAAAAAATGATGATTACTAGATTGCATGGATATAAAAGGAACTAGATTCAGTTCCGAAATATCACATACTCGAACCGATATGGCCACGTAGCTCAATTGGCAGAGCATTGGGCTAGTATTCCAAAGGTTGTTGGTTCGATTTCCACCGTGGCCAGGCGTATTTCTCAAGCTTGCCCGGTGTGGATATACACTCAGAGTAACATCACAAGCATCATATTCACCCGAGTACATTACACCACACAGAAAAAATCATGATTACTAGATTGCATTGATATAGAAGGAACTAGATTCAGTTCTGAAATATCACATACTCGAACCGACCTGGCCAGAGCATTGGGCCGAATGTGATATGACAAGGAAAGGAAAACTTTACCAGTGGAATGTTCGCTATAAACGCGTACGTTAAAACTACAATTATCTCGAACACTTTTATGTAAATTATTAATAAATAATAGCATGGTTTCTCGTGAAATTTGGATAAACATGCATTCGTGAGAGTTTTTCAAAGACCTCAAATAACACTCGCCCTTCAGACTCGTGCTATTTTGAGGTCTTTGAAAAACTCACTCATGCATGTTATATCCGGCAAATTGCATTTGAAACCATACTATTGCCTATACTAATCGATATTCCCTGCAAGAATGATTTCGTATAACTCTCAAAACAACAATGCTTTAATCAAAGAGCTTAAATTCGCTCTAGAATCCGAGAGGGAATATCGACAAAATTCAGCCAAAATATATCCGCGTGCAAATTTGCTTGACAAAAACGGGAAGTCGTTCAACAACTCAAAATATACTCAAACCTGATTGGACAACGAATATCAACAAACATTTCAAATTTTTCTCCACTGGGAGGGGGGAAGTGGGAATTTGAATCAAAACACGTTGTCGGGGGAAAACGAGTGCAAATTTTTTTTTTAATTTATAGAATTTAATTTAAATTAAATAAATTTGCACTGACACTGCCCCTCCCAGTGGAAAAAAATTGAAATGCTTGTTGATGTTCGTTATCCAATCGGGTTTGAGTTGTCAAACTAAACGAATCGAGTGTGATGCATTACAAAATCGCTTTCTTTAAAATTCAACTGCATTTTGTCAAGAGTTCTTTTGTAAGCAATTTGGCATAAACAAACTTGAGAAATGATCATAAACTCATAATGGCACATAACTTAAACTAGAACAAATGATTCAAACTCAAACAGCATAATTATTTAAAAGTAAGAAAATCTTTGTAAATTGTATTATAGACTTACATAGTCACGTTTCGCTGCATCCGGCCGAGATTATTTCTTAAAAAATATTTCTAGCACAGGCTCTTTTTTTGCCATACTACTAATGTTTTTGTATCTGAGCGGAGCGCTAGATACTATGCTAACGAGTTGTGTGTGCGTGCGTTAAACACTCAGCTCGACTAATAGGCCTACTCTGGGGCGGTAAATCACCTTAAATCGCTGCGATATAAACATATAATGCGATTTTGGGCGATTTTAGGCGATTTAAGGAAAAACTGGGACTTTCAAGCACTGCGATTTAATGCGATTTTAGGCGATTTAAGAAAACATTTTAAATTTAGGGATTGCAATTTAGGTGTTCTCAAAGTAATTGAATTTTATATTTTGCTCCGGTTTCCTCCCACAGGGCAAAATTGGCAGGGTGGGTTAGGATAAACACAGTTAGGAAAGTAATATCATATTCTCATTGTTGTAAAGATAAATAGTGTAGGCTATCATAAGTAATCATAATACTTGATGTAATCGGTCACTGAAAAGCCCCAATGGGGAGTGAGCTGAATAATAATGTAATGCACCTATCAATGTTAGGCCGGCGGGGGGAGGGGCGGGGGAGGCTGGGCAAGGGGTGGGATTTGATGGGAAAGTATATCTCGTGAGTGGGGAATTTGACAATCAGTGCAGTCCCGGGGGCAGGGGTATTTGACAAATATTAAAAATTGTTGTCATTTGCATATATAATGAGCAGGGACGCAGTAGGATCTCCGGAACATCTGAGATAAATTTTGCCACCAAATCACGTGTCGTCAGTTCTGGAATATGGTGTGGACTACTGAAACTGATATAAACTGTTGATTTTTCTCTTTTTAATATTCATCACAAATGAAACTTTTTTGGTCTTGTATTGCACTTCTCTTAAGGCAATATAAATAATAGAATACGAACATTTATTTGTCAAGATGTGGATATTATGATATTAACCACTTTGTTTAAATTATTTCAAAAATTAAATTGTATTTATGTTTCACGTAATATATTCAACATGAACAAGTGTTTTCCCTCCGATATACGGACAAGCAGGTTGAGGCAATTGTCCATATTTAGAAATCATAGGAAAAACATTTGCAATTGTTGGATATGCCTTCTCAAACAAATCCATACTTCAAAAGAAAATCTAGAATAAATTTTGGCAAAAAATGTCTGTAATCTTCCTATGATTTAAAAAAAAAACAGACTTAATATACTTCCTTTATGAATTATTCAGTTTGAGAAATCTCTTTGAAACAGTTTTAATTGCCCCTGTGTACGATCGATTTGACTAGCACTTGAATCCCTGGGGTAGGGAATTTGACACAAAATTTTGTTTGAATGTCAAATCACGCCCCCTTGCCCCGCCCCCCCCCCCCCCCACCGGCCTAACATTGATAGGTGCATAATGTTTCCACACACATATGCATTGTATGAAGCAAAATACAATTATTAGAACATGTTTGTACATTTTATATAAAGCTAGGTTAATTAACTAATTATTGTATTTAACCTGATTCACATATAAAGCTCAATATTCATGGACAAATATTGTAAACAGTTATATAAGGGGCATGCATTACACATGTCTTAAACCAACCTCGTACCCAGGGCCTTTGCGCGGTTCAGAGGCTCTGGTACGGGAAGCAAAGGCCCTGGTAAACACTGGTCACGTGTGTCCAAAAATATTGGACATTTCGTAATAATTTAGTTTTCAATCTGGGGGAAGCGGAGCCGATTGATTTTGTCAAACATGGCAGCGCGAAGTTTTCGGGTTTTATTATTTTACGATAAATAAAACTTTTCTAGTGAGATCTAAAGTGGGTATATATTAAAACTATGAATTCTACATTCTCCATGCAGCTGCTTGTGTGCGACGTTAAATAAACATTGTTGATTAATAATGATTATAAGTAATTTTTACGTATTGACCAAAGAATATCACTTGGTATTTTATTGTACTTTCATGGAAGGATACATACTCAGTATTGTGTTGTGCTTGTATATGAAAGGGACATCTATAGAAACGAAATTCTTCATGTGTAAACATGTAGTTATCAAAGCAGAATATTTTGACAGTGACAGGTTGGTTTTCGTATGTATGTAGTTTAAAATACAGTTGTGAATGAAATTATACACAGTATCTTGAAACCTTTGTGTGTGAGTTTAATAATTTCACATTTATTTATTTTTTGGGATGTTTATTTCTCATTGTCTGGAAGAAGGGGGTAAAGGCGGGGGGCGGGGGGGGGATACCAGTCATGAGCAATAATATCCAGTGATCTTGAAATATGAAAAATAATAGGAAGTCCTGAAGGACATGTATAAAGTAACAAATTCATTAGGAATCTGATATATAAATGTAAAAAAACCCAGACTTACGAGTCTAAAGGCAAATAACAGTCTGTACTAGGTTGCGTTCACCTATTTTTTTACATTTGCAGTTACATTAGTTCATGATTTATGAAATTTGATAATTTTAGTCATAGCAATAAGTCACTGATAATTTTAGGGTAAACATTTTTCTGAAATACTTCATTTGTCAGTTGTGTCTTATAGTATATAATAAATATCTTGGAAAAAAGGTGTAATTGTACCCTGTCTAATAGCTTTGGTTCAATACAATTGGCAACATCAGCAATTGGGCTGTCTTAGAATTCATGAAAGACCTTTGCTACAACCCCATGAAAACATGCCTTGTATCAAGAGATTAATCTCTGCTTCAACCAGATTAACCACACAAATATTATTGTTAGCATTGTGACTGCTACCCTTTTTACAAATAATACACTGATAGTTGAGCACCAAGATTGACATATCATACTGTGTTTTCAAATATCTTTGGCTCATAATTTCCATAATGATGGTCAATTATTCCACTTGCTGAGAATACTATAATTACTTCTTTCCCATGGAGGTAGGGCTTAACAGAGAGACATAAAGGCTTAATAAATATGGTTACACTGAATTTTATCAGTAAGTAAATTTCATTTTTTACATCCCAAAACAAAAGATCACCATATTATGCATGGTTATATGTCACTTTCACTCGTCACAGAGTGATCACACCAAATTCATACAAACACTCGCTGGCTGTTACTAGATGAAATAATCAACAGATTTTTTTGCAAACAATTAATATAATTCATGAGGGGGGAAAATGAATACTTATATGTGTGCACATAGTTTCAAGACCAGGTAGTGTGGTTGAAACCAACTTTCCCAGTTATGATTGGAGCTGATGAGAACATGCCCTTAGTTTTGAACAAAAAATGGCATGGGACTTCATCTAGGTGGCAATATATTGGCATTCGGCCAGACCATGGCAATTACAGGCAATACCACGCAATATACAAGAATGCACCCATGCAGGTTCTGCCTTCTCACCAGCACAATTGATCAAGTCATACACATTCAAAAATAGTGATAATATAGTTTAAAAATAGATAATAAATAGTTCAAAAATAGTGATAATATAGTTTAAAAATAGATAATAAATAGTTAAAATACATCCCAGCTTGTTAAAAATAGATAATAAATATTGGATATAATATTGCCCAAATAGATTAAAAATAGTTAAAAAATAGTAATAACATATTAAATAAATAGTTAAAATATGTCCTGTTAATACAGTTAGAATAGTTATGAAATATAGTGTATACAAATACATATAGCCTATAAATATTTTTAAAATATATTATAAATACCAGTAGTTAAAACATAGATAATAAAAAGTTAAAACATATAATCTAAATAGTCTTTAAATAAAATATAATTAGTAAAAGAAATTGAGAACAAGCGTAGAAGTGCTGAAACATCAGAGGCTATTACAGACCTACTTTAGTATTTATCGTCTATAAATGCCAGACAATTTTACTTATCAGTAGGTAGAGGTCTATCAATAGATGAGTTAAAAATCTGTAGTTAGCAGTCTCTATAGTAGCCAAAGAGTTAAGTATATATACAGTAACTTGGCTGGGGACTGGGCAGAAGAAAAACAAGAACATCATGTAACATCAAGAATAGGGCGAAGCTCGGCTGCAGCTAACTTCAGGCCTTCTTTACAGGTTAGAAAAAACATTTATATATTTGAATAGTACCCTGAATCCAGCTGGATATTTTTCAACTATCCAACATATATCCTGTATGTAACTGGATAGCAAAAACATTCTATCTTGCACACCCCTACAAAGAACTTCAAGTAGGTAACATAAGAGGAAATTGCTCCTTTATAGGTGTTATAGGTAATATTTAGGTGAGATATGGGCCAGCATGCCACAGTCGGTAAGTAAAATTGTCTACCAAGAAATGTCAGAGTTAAATAATAATATCAAAAAACTTAAGTAGGAAGTGTTATATGTCAACATGAAACATGGGCAGAGTCTAGCACTCTAGCTAGACACTTCTCTTGACAAATAAAATTGTCCGGCATTAGGCAAGATAACATTTAATAACAAAGTGCTGAATATTGGGCTCATTGGAGTGAAATGGGTAACTCCAAAAACAATCAAACCCTTGCCGGGGTGTCTCTAAAATATATAAAATGAAGCCCAAAGATTGTTACATATATTATTAAGCAGATCATGAAGACATGTGGTGTAACTAAATGTATTCATAAGTTTGAACAAGCAAACTAAAGACTTTAACTGTTTTCAGTTAGGGACACGTCTATAATCAAGTTGCCACACATGACAACAACACATCAAATTGATATTTTGATCTATTCTAAACTGACCCACCTATATATGAATAAATATTGGAAACTTATGAAAGTACCAGTTAATTTGAAACCAATGGATAAATTTTCTCAAACCATGTTTAGCTGGGACATGCCTGTGTAGGCATATGAGAATTGAGTAGATGCCAAGCTATATTATTTTATACAAGAAACACTGGAATCTGGCAATCTGTCATATACACTATACACAAAGGTAAAAGTATACTATTTGGCATTACAATAAACAACATTTAATATAAAGGCTGTGTTAAATGTAAGCCTTTTATAAAACTAATGCTGTTTTAATTCAAATATTGTCCAAGCAAATTGAAATTTTAAGCTGGAACATGTGCTCAAAATTCATGAATGAAGATAGTAAATATTTCCCTTCAAAATTGCTCTATTTATAAATAAAACATAACAAAATTCGTACCTGGATGTTACCCAGTCATTCCTGATGATTAATCTTTAAAATAAATATTACTTTCGCTCAATAAATGCTCTGTATTTGAGTATTTCGAGCGGAAAGTTTCAACTCAAAAATTTTTAAATATGGCGGTGTGAATTGTGACGCTATCCCAGAAAGCTTTGCGCGTGTTGTTGGAAAATTAGGCACCAGTCTGTGGGCCTGTCAAACCGCGCTCTTCGTGAGAATTTTTGGTGGTGTTTTGTCAAGAGACAAAATACCTACCTCCACAAAGACTATAAATATTTTTCTAAATATAATTTCAATGAACGCATAAAAAATTTAAAATTAACTCAAACTGGGAAATTTTGACCAGTTAAATAAATACATTTACCCTTTCTCAATTCTCATAACTTTCTATGAATAGGAAATAAATAGCTTTTTAATATCTAATTATTTTGCTATTTATTAGCCATTTTAACAATAGCTCTAAAAATAAAAGTAAACACAGTTTGAAAATAGCTATTTAATAGCCATTTGAACAAACTTCGCCACAACTTTCTATGAATAGGAATTAAATAGCCATTTAAGATCTATTTATTTTCCTATTTAATAACTATATTTTAACAATACTCAATAATAGCTCCAAAAATAAAAGCAAACATAGTTTAAAAATAGCTATTTAATAGCTATTTGGAACAAAGTTCGCCACAACTTTCTATGAATAGGAATTAAATAGCTATTTAAGAACTATTTATTTCCCTATTTAATAAATGTGTTAAGAATGGCTCCAAAAAGATAAGCAAAAATAGTTTAAAAATAGCTATTTAAAACTATTTTAACTGACTCGTTTGTCATCAATAGGAATTAAATAGCTATTTAAAAGCTATTTTATAGTGAGATTCCGTCAAATACTCTTTCAAATAGGATTTGAATACCTATTTAAGAGTGAATCTCGGTAAAAATCGAACATATGAGACATTTCGTGGCCACGACTGAAAAATCGATTTTGCTCAAATTTTGCCCAGATATACCTTATTATATCGGAAAATGCACCATATATTTTTTAGGTCAAATGCTTTTTTAACTTTGAGAAAATGCCGTTTTAACACGACCAACCTAAATCGCCATTTTTTTCTGGGAAAATATGCGCTGGTTTTACAGATAAATTTCACGACGACAACAGTTTCTAATCGATCTAAAACCCTAAAAATCTTGTTTTTGGTTATTCAAAGGACGGTATACATGACTTACAGGAAATCTGAGTTACTTTTAGGAATAGATATAATCGTAGTTTTGGAGCACACTATCTTACTTACGAAACCCTCTTAACAAAACCGATTTTCACCATGCGATAAAGCTCAAAATCGATCATGCTTTTACTAGTTGGCTCTTTAATAAGCAAGCTTTCAATTGACGTAAATACTTCTTTTGGCAAATGAATACTCGATAAACGACAGCGCGTTGAAATCGTCCGTTTTTGACGTCTTGCAAGTCAAAAGCTGTTAATTTACATACCGTCGAAGTAAACAATTTAATCAAGTATTTTAAGTATTTTACCTTTTGAGAAGAAGATATATTCTTGAATGGAGACTTTTTGCTTTGCTTAGTTTAAAATTGGTCCAAAAATCCCGAGATATTTGTAAAATATCATCATATACAGGTATTTTGAAATATAATATTGTTGTCAGTTGCATGACAACTTCAGATCATTGTTCAATATTGTCTACTTTTAATAGCGCAAACATACAAATCGATGAGCTGTTTAGGGATTTTATATTTATTACTAAATTTCCCAAAATTAGAACTTCAATTGACAATTGTTGTTTTGTTCCAGTTTGCATTGATCCATATAATGTACCATTTAGTATTTACATATCGACTATCGAGTATAAGGTTCGGTCACACGGAGCGACAAGTCGCAGGGGCATGTTGCAGGGACATGTCGCGGGGTCGAACTTCATCGCGTGTCACATGTGTAAGCGTTGTCGCGGGGACAAAAAATTGTCCCCGCGACATGTCGCATGAAATCAAATTGATTTTATTTCATGCGACGTGTCGCGGGGGAAAAAACCGTTGCCGCGACTTGTTGCATCGTGTGAGCTAGTCTGTTCACAAGTCGCGGGGAAATAATTAGTCCGACCAATCACAAAATATCATTCCCATGACTACTTGCACGCTCAATTTCAATATAAGTCCTCATGGGAGTTCTTTGACTTGTCGCATGAATTGTCGCCTCGGGGGACCACGCGCCTGTAAGCGCTTGTGCGACTTGTTTTCGCCTAGCATTGTCGCTTTGTGTGACTCGTTTCGGGCGACATGTCCCTGCAACATGCCCCTGCGACTTGTCGCTCCGTGTGAAATGTTTACGAATACATAAGTTAATTATTAAGCAGCTGTTAATAGCGTGCGTGTGAAATGAACATTTATCCATACAAGGATTTGTTATTTTATTATATATTCTACCACCTCAAACTCAAATTATAGGCATATAGCAAATACTGTAGTTTAGAATAATGTGTGTTTACTTTGATGCACAGTTAAAATAATCGGTAAAATTACTATATAAAATTACTATAGTCTATTGATCTTATTATATTTCACAAGTACTAGTACCCAAAAATACAGCATTGAGATATGTTGGCCCAGTGCAACACCACAAATTATTATTGTCTCCCCACACGTCGCGTTTAAAGAAAATGAAAGCTTGTTGCTCGTTTAACGCCGGATCAACCACGTGTCAAATACGGCAAATGCTGTGGGCCTCGCGCTTTACTGTGCTACGCCCATTTATACGAGAACACGGCCATTTTCTATTGCGACACACCCATTTTAGGTGCCTCGCGAATTTAGGGACCTCGCGCATTTAGGGCCCCTAGACTTGGCAGTTCACCCTAGCACGGCCCCGGGAAAATATGCAATACTGGTGTTCATATAATCTTTAGCTGCGTTGAGCTGTTGTATTATGATCCTGTTTATACCCACCAACTGCGCCAGGCAGGCCAATTATCTCGTTTATAATTGATGCAAATAAATTGAAATATTGAAAAAAATTATTTAACACTTTTGTGTATCTTTAAATTCAATGGTTTTCATAAAAAGAAGAAAGGGGAAGGTTTGGGAAACTCGCGCTAAAATTTGCCACGGGCCTCGCGCGACGTTAATCCGGCCCTTGTCACTTGTCGGTAGTTCTTGCGGTTTTAATGCCAATTGACAAAGATCAAAAGAGAGCACTGATGACTCCCCCCGTCGGAGAAATACTGGCGCAGCCCAAACCAGCTCAGTGAAATATGGGGCCCCAGGGCCAATTATACCCTTGGGGCCCCGGTGAACCACAATTACCCCCCTCCGTCGACAAACTTTTTATCGCCTTGCAAATTTGTATTTGCCTGTCTTCCTTGAGCTGGGGTCGCGGAGAAAATTGCTCCCTTTGCCGCCTCCCTGCATGGGCGGCCCTGGCGCCGCCCTTGTCTTATCATAACTATCTACCCTAATTTAAGCTGATTGGCGCAGCTCGATGAATTAATTGCCGCTTTCAAACAAAGGTTTATTATTTTAAACCTCTAGAACCAGGGTACCTTTTGTCAACCTCGTACCCAGGGCTAGTCGCGAATTGAAGGCGGCGACATAGCCCTGGTAAACGCTGGTCACGTGTCAGGCAAATACTCCAAGATTCTTGGAGTATTAGCCTGCGAGCGGGCTTTGTGGAAATAAAGACGGGGGCGACGAAAAGTTCACGAATGGAACTTGAATTGCCGCGGATTATTTATATTCTTTTATTTTTTGTTGTAATCTTTCTTCTTAATATGTTACGTTTATATATTACGTCGAATGTACATCAATCTTCTTTTATATCGCATCATGTAAATCGCCGAGGAGGCGATGTTTCGAATTTCGAAGCAGTGAAAATGGAGAAATGGAGCCAATCTCGTACATACTATTTGTGATGATTTCCATCAAGTATGAAAAGGTACAGTATATAGGAATTTGAAAATGTTTAGAAGTATTTCATTGTTACAAATTATTTAGCAGATTCCCATTATTTGTTACACCACTGTCTAGCTCTATGAAATATATATTTCGAAGGCTATTTACTGTAATATATTTTATACAGTATGTTAATATAGTTAGCTGAATTTTGAGAAACACATGGCCAGACTATGGCCTATAATACTACACTCGGACTCTCAGTAAAGTTCTACTCTCACATGATTATTATTTACAATATTGATTTATCACCGTGAGAAACGTGTTTTAATACACTTTAATACAGTATTATTAAACTACATTTTACAGCAGTATTAACTTCAAATACTTTGTATTTACATTTACAGTAATGACCTGAAATTATTTAAATGAGCCATTTAATACTGTAATAACAGAGTGGCCAGGTTGACAAAGCTAAAATCTGATGAACCTAACCTGCTAGGATATTTCAATAGTCAAACATCAGTTTCAGCACTCCAGCTGGTCAGGGATTTTTTAGGGAAAAATTTTAGCACCCCATTGTAAAACCTGCCCCCGAATCTCACAATTTCATTATTTTGTTCCCTTGCCCCTACAATCTATATTTATACCTTTTGTGCCCTTGAGATCTTTAAAAAAATTGCCTAACTCTGCAGTATGGCGTGTAACCTTGTTGCCATATTTATTTTCTGACTTCAGGCTTCAATAAATTTCTACTCTAATATACCTGACAGAGATGGGGGCCATATGTATGAACAATAAGAAATGATTTCTTCATCTATTATTGACCCCTTACCTTTCACCCAATTTTAAAATTAAATTTACTGAATGATTTTGAAGTTTTCTAGATTGTTGAAAAGAACTTTATGGGTACAAGAAATGGGGCAAAAACAGTTGAATTAAGCAAGATGCAAGTAACAATGAACAAGACCGGGTCACTGGATGGTATTTCAGCACACTGGTGGACATGCAACCTAATACCTGCAACCTGTGTCACATTTATATATATAGTTTTACACTCTACTGGAAAAATAA
>CACRXK020010547.1:0-17521 GCA_902702795.2 Paramuricea clavata | reverse complement strand
ATATGTCCATGCATGTAGTTACTCTTGAATGTATATATATCAGTATTACGAGGAAACATATCACTAATATTATCGGGAGTATTCCCGTTTATTCTATTATAAATTATGGAACATTTCATGATTTCAGCAACAGTAAAAATTAAGCAACTGTAAAAATTAAGCAACTGTAAAAATTAACATGAGATCTTGGTAAAATCATGAATAATTAATAAGACCACAAGCAAATCACGATGCGGTATTTAGGTCACATGTGCACACTTGCATGTAAACCGCATTAAAGATAAGCAAGTCGTATTAGAGTGATGTTTATAAAAGTTAACAATACTAATTGAGAAGCATGGATGCATGTTTGTGAAAGTTAACAATACTAATTTAAGTTTTAATAGCATGCTAATGAAGCGTGATATTGTCCCCATGGGCAGAGAATACTAATAAGTAATAAAATAAACAGATAAATTAATTTTACAAGAACGTAAAAATATATTCGCAACTGATCTTTATGGGCATTTAACAACTTTAAATGCCCTTAAAAAATTCATTAATAATTCACGAGGAAAATACAAAAGCAATGAATGTTTAATCAATGTTTGTAAATCGGATAAAGAATTGTCCTGATTTACATAAACTTCAGCTCTGATTTTCTCGGCTTAGGCAATGTTTATTTTTAAAATTATACTTCGCAAATGAACTCATCAGATGGGTCATTTTTTAAGTAGCCTACGATAAAACATTCGCATCCGATCTGTATCTGATATATACAAACTCTCGCCTTCGGCTTGAGTTTGTATATCAGATACAGATCGGCTGCTTATGTTTATCTAGTACATACAGATCAGTTGCTCATATTTTAACTAGTACATAGAGTTCATTAATTCTATTTCCCCATGCATGCAACTGCATAGTTCATTCATTAATACCATTGTCTAAAAATCTCTAAAATGTAAACAGTATATTATATTGCGCGATGCCGTTAATCGCAAAATCGGAGAGTATATACGGTATCGGTCGTTTGCAATTTGCCTCAATTGCTAGTACAGAACAAAGTCCATGGAAATAGTTTTAGTGTTATGCTTGCCTGGTTTAATAATGTCATTGCCTATTCTGCATTTTAGTTTATTCCTTGCGGCAGTAGTGCGGTATTAACTAGTGATATGGAGTAAAATAGATAAATTTCGTAAAAACTAACCTCTTATAATAAGTGTACAAATATTGAATTTGGCAGAATAGGCAGTAACTGAAATCAAGCAAACATTACACTTAATACTTCTACAGACATTTTTTTCGCATTAAGCGACTGAAGCACGTTGCCAACGACCTACTTTGTAATCAGATTTTGTGAAACGTGATATGCAAATTACTGAAGAAGTACACTAAATCTGGTCATGAGTCAAATTGTATGCCGATGATCTCCCCAGAGAACAAAACTCTACGTAAATGTTATTATGCGCTGATGAATTCTTTATTAGAGGTAAGAGGCTTTCAATTAATAATCGACAATAATATACCTAGTGTTTCCAGGAAACGAGAAAATATTATACTGATCACCATGCGAACGTACAAACATGTAACAACTAAACAGTGGTAATTTTTCCGCTCATAATTAAACGAACTGAGGAAATGTCATCAAGGATCAAGGAAATGCACACAGTATAAAAACGCCGCATTTGAAGAAAACACTGACACTTACATAATTTATTAGCACTAGCTAGAGTCGAAAGAGTTTAAACTGACAACGTACTCACATTGAAGCAATTCAAACAAAATGAAGTTGATTTCCCAAATAACAATCATTGTTATTGTTTTGGTAAGTTGTAAAATTCTTGTCCAAAAGATCTTGTACATATATACTTGTTATATATTGATGGGTACACTTCTGATATATTGTTTAGGTATTAGAAAGAAGTTTCATCTTAAATGTACCGGGTGTCCCAAAAAAAAGTACTCCGGTTTGATTCGTAATAACTTCTAAACAGGCAAAGCTTTCAATGAGAAATAACTTGCATCAAATAGAGGAATGACTAACTTAGATTTTGATATATTACAGTTGTATTTCACTTAAAAATTCACAAAGATATTAATGTTTAAAATCGGGAGCATATTTCTGGATGTGTCTGAAATATGCAAAAAACGGCGTATCAAATATTAATGAAGATTTGCCCGACTGAAACATGCACTATTACCAGTAAATAAATGACACTTGACAAATTGTTTATTATGAAACAAAGTATTATTATCTACAAAATAATTCGTCCGAAATCCGCATGTGTTCCCAGCACGAATACGTTTCCTTATTTCATGAGACCACTGCATCGCGAAGGATCGTCATGGATCGTTTGCAGTTCTGAATTAGGGCATGCTGTCACAATGGAATTGTGAATTTTCTAACTTCACATTGAATGAATTTTCTAACTTCTGCAACGTTCTGAAATCTTGTTAATTAAGAACACCCAAACTCTTTTTCCTTTCTTAATCTTGGCAAGTTCAGAATAAACTGAGAATAAAACACGATCAAACCATACAACTCCATAATTAAAGACATAACAAACAACTCCCCAGAGACATCCAACATTTTTGGAACAAAACGTAACAAAATAGTAGCGTTGATACTTTGATGTGTATTTGCAAAAAGCAATATTATTTCCTTCATTAAATAATAATATTCATCCTGCCCTAACCGAGAAATAATCAACTTTGTTTTGAACCCATGTGAAACATAAAAAAGTTAGGCTGTTTAAGAAAAATTTAAGCGCCTGCCTTCAAGGTCTCTCAAGTACCTTTAAGTTTGCAAAGCCAAAGACCTATTAAATACTTTCATAATTTTGAACGTTCATATTTCAGGAAACAACGAGCTAAGACTTACATGTAAGATGTCTAAATCTACGCTATATCCCTTACAAACCCTAACGACAATTCGCTGAAATACCAGTTAGCCTGATATGTCATTAAGCAAACAAACGCTGGAGTTAATATTTGATATGCCGATTTTCGCTAATTTTAGACACATACCAAAATATGCTCCCGATTTTAAACATTAATATCTCCGTGAATTTTTAAGCAAAATACAACTGTAAAATATCAAAATCTAAGTTAGTCCTTCCTCTATTTAATGCAAGTTATTTCTGTTTGATAGCTTTACTTGTTTAGAAGTTATTATAAATCAAACCGGAGTACTTTTTTTTGGGACACCCGGTACAATCGAAACCAACATTTAATACAAAATTAATACGTATGTATAATTATAACAGTAATTAAACACACGTTTGTTAGAGTAAAATCGCACATAAAAGAATCGGTGGAGTGAAACTGATTCGTAAGAAGGCAGCTCGATATGTCAATCCGCATAAAATCCCTTATACAAGAATCACGAAAACAAAACGTTATACTATATGAGCAAATATGTGTGACCATTCGTGCCCACGGGGGCACCATGCTTTCTTTCCAATTACACAAACCGATGGGCTATTTTGGAGTGAATTTCGTACGCGTGCGTTTCCATAGCAACAACCTATGGTTACCAAAACTGACATAATTTGAAAGAAGCAACATTAAAATAGATGAAAATCCGGATATCTGCTGCATCGAATCTAAAAATACGACGTTTAAAGCTATCAAACTGTTACATATTTGAATTTTTTTTGAAACTGTGTCGAGCCACCTTAAAATCCATTAATGCATCTTCCAAAGGCAGATATAGGCAGTTATATGCTTGATTTAATAGCATCGCAAATACAAAAACATGCATGGTCTGTTACATGTTTGGTACTCAACGAAGAATCAATATGAAACATTTTGTGAAATTCAGAGGATTTCAGATAGCAATTATTACCGCAATAATATATCAATCAGCTCAATAATGCTCAGCTCAGCAATAAAATCAGCTCAATAATGAGGGAAACGTAAATAAAAGATTTAAAACATTTAGCCAGGAACAATTGTTTTTGACGTGAAATAAGAACCATCAGTTACAAACCAACTCACTAATATATAAGTACCTATTTATATAAGAACCACTTCAGTCTCACATAAAAATTAGTAGTTCTTTTATATTCACGTTTTTACTGCATGAAAAACTTTTCCTTTGCGGCGTTAGCCAAACTTCTTATATGATTCGCAATTTTTATGAAGAGATTTAGAAAAGCTGCAAATTTCTTTATTTTCTAGTGCCAAACAACCCATGTACCTTTACGTCATGTCCAGTTAATACGAGATGCATTATAGACGATGGTTCAGCAAGATGCGTACCAGACCTAAATATTGATCCAATATGTGCAGGCGTGGCATGCAATCCAGGCGAAAAATGTGCTATAATACTTGGTGATAAAGCTAGATGTGAACAAGCATGCTTATCAGATCGTGACTGCCAACTTAAGCAGCTAGGTCTTGTTTGTGATACGTTATTAGGAATATGTAAACAGGAAACTGTTCGCCTGTTTTAACAAAACAATACAACAGTCAATGTCATCTGCAGATTGAGGCTTCTTATAAGAAAATTGTTTTATTATATAGATACTGAGTTTTCTGAATAATAATATTAATAATAATAATTACAATATTTAATCAGGGAGTCCACTCACGAAAGTGATTTTCAGTGGAGACCTGATATGATTCGGAAACTCGTTTAACTTATGCGAAAACTCGTTTCGCATTCACTGGGGAAAATCACTGGGGAAAATTTTGAAAATACATAGAAGGTCATAGAATGAAAATTGTAGGGACCTTTATTGGAAATAGAATGGATTTTGCATGGTTATCCATAATAATTGCATATTTCCATAGTATGGATATAGTATGGAAATAGGATGGATATACTATGGATTTAGTGGTGCAATTGCAAATTTCGTAGTATGGATTTCCCTTTTTTTCCAGTGAATGAGCCAATTAGACAAGACTTAGTGAAATAATTTTCTCATACGTGGGAAAATATTTCAGCATGAGCTCCACCTTTGAATTTACTATATGAGTAAATTCTTAAACACGTCCGAATTTATCATTATGATAAATTCGCGGCACATTTTGAATTTATCATAATAATAAATTCGCGGCACCTAACACTAACCCTAACCCCAACCCTAATCACTAACCACTAACCACTAACCCATAACCCCTAACCCCAACTTTTTAAACTTTTTTGAAAATCTAACTTTTTAAACTTTTAAAACTTTTAAAACTTTTAAAACTTTTGAAACTTTTAAAACTTTTTTAATAAATTTTTTAAACTTTTTTAAAAACTATTTTTTTGAAAATCTTGAAAATCTCCCCAGCCCCGCGCGACCATGACAGCCTCCCTTTTAGTGCCATTACATTTATAACAAGAAGTCTTGTCTAATGCGTATGATCATGATTTTATGATTAACTCTATTGATAAATTCTAAATTTGCCGCGAATTAGTTTATCATAATGATAAATTTGGACGTGTTTAAGAATTACTCATATAGTAAATTCAAAGGTGGAGCTCATGTTGAAACATTTCCGTCCAATCAATGATACAACCATGACGTATGAGTATATTCACACTGCATTGCCGGAATTTTCCCGACTTTAGTTATGTCTTTGTTTATTTCGCTTGACGCATAATATAAATTTTATTTTATGGCTCGATATTTAATGTTATTTGAATTAATTGCGTAGTACTTTCTACTGTTAGATTGTACGTATTTTATCGTTATTTTATTGAATTTTTCTTTGTATGAGTATATAACTTTTTATATGAACGAATGAACTATGAATTTACATCACTCACTGCAACGATAGCTATTTCTAAAGGCAAAGACAGACATTTCAAAAACTCATTAATAATTTATGAACCAATTATCCAATCTTGAGTAAGAAATTAGTCACGTGCATACGTCTTTATACCAGCTAAAGAACACTTTAACAAAAGACCATTGTTATGCAAACTATATAAAGATTTTTATATAAAGATTTTTACATAAAGATTTTTATATAAAGATCTTTATATAAAGATTTTTATGTAAAGATTTGACTTATTATGCATACGTTTTTGAAGCCATTTAAAAAACTCGCAGGTCGTGTTTTATTAGGTCTAAAGCCACTCGCGCTGCGCGCTCGTGGCTTTAAACCTAATAAAACACTCCTGCTCCTTTTTTAAATAGCACATCAAAGATGATAAGTTAAACCGCCTATATAGCTGTATATATAACATGTACATCTGTGAATTCAATAGAAGAAAAACATCAGTATCCGTAAAATAAATGTTCCTGATGCATGCCAGGAAGTGCTTTTGTATTGTATTTTCACACGAAATACAATATGTCGGGACTTCCCATGAAGAAATTTCATATATCCCCAAAACTATCGATTAAAAGTGATTAAAACAATCACTACATGCATATGGTAAAGTGATTTATAATATGAAAATGGTTGAAATCAGGTCGCCAGAACTGCAGGCATGTTCTGGAGACGGAATTGTTTTGCCAATAATTATAACTTTTCAAGCAAATTTACTGATTGCTAAACTTCCAAAGGGCTGATCACAGGACGAGTTTTCAACCTGGGGTGAGTTTCAGACAAAATCATAACACAATGACTTCTGTTCAGTTTCCAGACCATCATATCTTGATGGACTGTGGTGCAGTGCAACATAATTAAATTATGTCGAAATATTACTGCCCGAATGCTTTGAAACAAACGATATATATGAAATGAACATATCATCAGTAAAGAAAGGCATTGAGTGCATGGCATGCACGTAAACAGACGTAAGACAGCTTATATTAAACGCGACGTCGATCCATATCATGACTGAAGTATATTGAAAATTTCCGTGTCCAAGTGTCCCATATATAAGTCTTCCCATAACCATGCCACTCTACTTTTTTGCATGCACAAGTGAGAATGAAAGAATCACTCGGCAATTGCAATGTCATTGGTTGGTAATTCAATGTCATATTAATTTTGGACATGCATGATTCTTTCTGGTCCACATGTAGCGTGCGCACTTGAAGGTAATATTGTTACCTCCATAAACAAATAATTATTATTCTTTAAATCAGATATTTTCCTCAAGCATATAATACAGAATTTATAGCAGCGCAGCCCTTTTGTTATCATGCAACCGACTCCAAAACTGAAAATAAAAGTACTCGAGGAACTTTCCCATTGCCTGCAGGAATTACTGTGACCAGATTTTGTAAATTATTTTACTATTTAGTAATGAGATTTCTTTAGTAAAAGTTTGGAGTAACAAATCGTGTTCGAATGAGATCTTCTGTAATAGAGATGCTAAAATTGATTTGTTTATAATAAAACTTACCAATTTCGCTTCTCTAGACCAAACTTCGGTCCAAAAATTATTATTGCACGCTAATGGATTCAGCAGCTGAAATAACGCAACAGCTTCAAGATAACGGGAATTATCAGACTCATTTTGACCAATCACGAACGTGAATATAGACTTTGAATATTTAATGATGTGGATTATTATTTGAAAGCTCTCTATCTCTACTAAAGAATCTTCATCAATGCATAATAACATTGAAGTAGAGTTTTGTTCTCGTCTGGGATATCAGGGTGCTAGTTGTCAGTAATTCACGGACATAATCTATTTTAATCTTTACGGTAATTTGCATATCACGATGAAATTGTGGCTTTAACAGTAGGCAGTGAATTATCTCACGCGACGTTGTCAATCGGAAAATCTAAGAATAAAGTAGGTTGCTTGTAACTTGCCATAAACCAATTTAAGTATTTATAGCCTACATCGACAATGTTCAATGAGAAAATTATTCGATAATCTTTTTTACTAATTGTTCTTGAATAATAATCTTCGTAACATTAGTCAGTATCCATACAGTACACCAGACCAGTCACTCACACAAGGAACATGAACGGGTGGGGTGGCCAGAATGTATTGTAACTGGTAAGTACGTATATTTTGGTCTAGTTTCCCTTATTTCTTTGTTTATACGCATGGTCGATGGTGTCAATTTTATTAGCATAAACGGCGTATTGTCATCAATATTGGATTTTTAGTTGTTCGTAAACCTTGCTGTTAAAATGGTTCTTGAGTGAATTAAATTTTCATCTTTATAGGAGTAAGAAAAACGTTGGTTACGGGTAGCGTTCCAACCGAAAACTTGCCGGAGAAAATCCATGAAACGCCTAGACGTGAACGCCGATCGCTTGTGAAGAAAGGTGATATTGCTGTCTTTGACCAGCCGTCAACATCGTCTCAGCCTGAGACCCAAAATTCAGATATTGACGATTTTTAAAGCAGCTTAAACAGAAAATAATCCAGTCATTGCAAGTGTGAAATTCAAATTCACTTAGCAGACCGCATGGTGATAAAAGATATAATACTTTTGTTTGTTGAAACACTACGTAAATTAATTACTGCAAACGTTCAATATAAAGTATTAGGTCATCGAACTGTTTGAAAAGATCAAGAACTCCAGACGTTCCGAGGGATTGAAAGAACTAGACGACGACATGAAAAATAGAATAACAAGGGATTGGGATAAGGGAAAGCTTGGAGAAGGACATTCTCAAAATAATGGGAGGACAAACCCTCAAAGCGATACCTCAAGTGTTTTTGGCAAGAACAAATAAAGTTATTGCAATCAGCCAAAATGGGTTGAAGATATCATCCCCAAGTTATTCAATTTGCGCTCTCTTTGCAGGGAAAATCTCCTTCAACTTATAGCGAACTACGAAACAGTGGCGCCCTTGTTCTCCCCAGTGATGAAGTGTCCTTCGGGAGTATAGGAATTACTTTAAGCCCAAAGCTGGCATTAACAAAGAAAAGTCGAAAGCCTAACTGCGAAGGCATCATCTTTCACTTCTCTACAGAGATATGTATCAGTTGTGTTGGATGAGATGAAGATACAAACTGGAACTGAACAGGCTATAGCTTTCCATAGGTGATTTTGTTAAGTGCCCACTGACTGCATGCATGCGCTTCAAATATGAAAACTTGCAATTGATTACAGATAATATGCAATACAATGGAAATTTCAAATTTTAATTCATTATTTATTGACTGCTATTGAGTCATCAATATACCTGCTGGTGCTGATTCGATTAACAATAGTCGAAATGGTGTAAACCAATAGGTTAAAATATGATTGTATGGATTTTTCGTTGTAATATATAATTTTCATTAAAAATACTCAATATAAACAATCAATATAAACAATCTGAATCCAGATTAAAATTTCCCACGTATAGTATTATCATGAAACTGTATATATTTACATTTAATGCAGAAAATAATTCATAACTGCATGATCTATAATATTATACATATTGCTTTAAATTATTATTATATTATTATTTTTATTATATTGCTATAAATGCAATGTTCAGCATTTATAGTATCATAATATAAACAATTTTATGAACAATTACATGAACAATTAACTAGTAGCTTTTAAGTAAAAATTATGTTGTAAAACTTATGTCAATGTAGCATAAATTTTGTAAGGTAATATAGTGCTATCGACAGTACATTTTGTGACACATTATGGCAAATTGGTGGATAAGGCCTGTTTTGCCCTCAAGCACAGCATTCAACTTGCCAATGAGCGTAACAAATCCTTGTTCTTTCCTTAACTCTACAATATGAATATAACATGGCATTGCAATGTAGGTTTTTAGTATTTTTGCACAAGTGAACATAACAAATCCTACAAGTTGATTGGTCAAATTTGACGTATTAAGCTGTTATGTTCACCGAAATTTTCAAAATGGCGGCCAAACCGTTTTGTGGAAGTTACTGATAAATAAATAAGCGAAATTAAAATAAATTCAGTCCCAAAAAAACACGAAAGACTTTTGTAAAAATACTAAAACAATTATTCTCCTCAGGCTCGGTGATTATCGGGGAATATTCACCTCGACTTCGTCTCGGCGAGTATTCCCCAATAATCACCTCGCCTTCGGTGAGTAATTGTTAATTATTAATGTAAATATTTTTAAAACGCTCATTAATAATTCATAAACCTTGTGGAAAATCATGCCAGCCATAATATGTTACGTGGAGTGACTTTATATCTGATATTTATATCATCTTCGTTAGTATTCTTTATATAAGGGAGCCAGCAATGAACATTGTGGGACTCCGAATGTTATTGGTAAGGGAGTAGATGTCGCACCGTGATCAGTTCAGGCCCGATAACGGCGACCTGACAGGTAGTTTCCAAACCACAACAAGAGAGAGCCAGATAGATCGAAATCGCGAAGTTTTTGTAACAGTTAGGAGTGGTCAACGGTATTGGAAGCCTTGAAAATGTCCATGAAGACAACTTCAGTTTGTAGTCCTTTATCTAATCTTTCCCTATATTGTGTAATGTCGATAGTAATTGAGATGTGCTAGACTTTGCACTAAAGAAACCATATTGTGCTGAGTGAACGCTTTCCTGTATGCGTAGGGGTAGGTGGTTTCGGACACAGCGTTCAAGAGTCTTGCTGACAATGCTTAACAAAGAAATGGGAAGGTAATTTTCCACGTATTCTTTTACATCTTTCTTGTGTTGAGGGATGATGTTGGCTAACTTCCATTTGGTGGAAATCTGTGATAAGCGGAACGACTTTGTGAACTGGTAGTGTACAGAAGGAGCAAATTGAAATACACATTCCTTTAAAACAAGGGAAGGAAACCTTCAGGACCATGAGTCTTGAAGGGATCTAAGTTCTGTAAGGCTGGCCGAGGTGATGAAGTTAAGATTGTCCCGAGAGAAGTTGGTGTGGACAGAATGGAAATATTCATTGAACATTGTGTTCAATACAAGGCTTCCAATACCGTTGACCACTCCTAACTGTTACATCGAGCGTTCAATGAATATATCGAGCGACTTAAAATGGAACTTCCATGTATCAGAAACAAGTCAAACGACCAAGAAGGCTGCACCTCGTTTCTATTTATTGATACAACTCAAAAGAGCAGCCATTCCAACTAAGGAACTTCTGAAATTTTATACTACCTGTATTCGCCCGATCTTTGAATATGCATGCCCAGTTTCTCACAACTCGGTACCCAAGTACCTATCAGACGACATTGAAAGGCTGCAGAAGAGAGCTCTATAAGAATAATCTACCCTTGGATGCATTACACTGATTCCCTCGAAGAAAGCGGTCTGCCTCGCCTCTTCGAACGCAGGCAGCTCTTGACGTACAAGTTGTTCAATGAGATCACTCGAGATCAATCCCACAAACTCAGATCTCTACTACCATCTGAAAATAACTGTTCATACCAACTGAGACGTAAAAGGCAACTTAACGTTCCAAGGGCCAAATTAAAACTGATCGGTTTATGATTTTTTTTATTGTTAGTAATCGTAAATATTTTTAATCATTAGGTTTCTTAAATTTTTATAATTGTAAAGTTTTAACGCAATTCAGCCATTATCAGCTGTAAAGTCGTTTAAAACTGAATAAATCATCTATCTATCTATCTATCCATTGTTGCAATATCGCGAGGTCTGTTTGCATGTAATATAGTCTCCAGAATGTTGGAATTTGTTCTTGAGACTGACTTAGGGATATTTTGTCCTTGAGACTGACTTAGGGATACTTCCAGTGTTCGAGTTGATTTTAAAGACAGACCAGGAACGTTTTAGATTGATTCGTTGGGTGTTTCCTAAGGATGAGAAAAACAACTTTCTACTTTCTTTAATTAATTTTTAACGTCCGTTCTTAGCTGGTTGAATTTTGCCTTCAGATATGCAGTCCGGCCTCGGCTTAGAAATCTCTTTCGGGCAGTTACATTTCTGCGGTTTAGGTAATGTACACTCGATAGCAACAGCCTCTAAATTTTTCAAAGAAACAAGCGAAATTTGATTGCAATTTATGAAAGTATCTTGTTTGATTGCAATAAGTACGCCTCTCCCAGATCGTCCCAGTGATCTGTCAGTTCTGTAAATGTCATACCCAATTGGTAAGATTTCTCTATCAGTCACGAACATTGCATCAATCGATTCTGGGTAAACCAGCTCTTGCAGCCTGATCAAATTGGAAATATGACGATTCTCCTGCGTAAGGAAGGTCTTTTTGAAACTCCTTGCATTCATGTACATGCAAAACAAGCTAGAATGTTTTGTTCCGGCCGTCTGTTTACGCGAACCAAGGTTATCACTGTATGTCTCCACACATCAACAAATGCGTAGACAGAACAGTAGGATTGAAAGTAGTTTGGCAGTTTGAGTAATATTGAATTCTACGATTCAAATATTTACACTGCAAAAAATCAATTTGTTTTAAGAAAATATTACTTATTTTAAGCACAAAATTACTTGTTTTAAGAAAATTTTACTTGTCCCGTGGGTAAGTAAAATATTCTAGGTAAGAATCAGATTTCAAGAAAATTTTTCTTAAAATAAGAAAATTAATCTTGGTTAGAACAAAATTCTTGGTAAGAAAATTTTTCTAATTTTGTCCCGTGGGTAAGTAAAATTTTCTTATCAAGAATATTTTTCTTATTTCAAGAAAACATTCGAGCAAAATTTTCTTATTTCTAGAAAAAAATTCTTAGTTTCCCAAGAATTATTTTCTAGTAATAAGAAAATTTTGCTAGAACGTTTTCTTGAAATAAGAAAAATAATCTTAATAAGAAAATTTTACTTAACCATGGGACAAAATTAGAAAAATTATCTTGAATTGAAATCCTGCTAAGAAAATTATTCTAGTTCGATCCGGTGTGCATGGCTTTTAAGAATATTTTTCTTAAATGACAATATGAAACTAGAATAGTAATCTTGGCATGATTTTTTGCTGTTGTCATCCTACAATATAAAAACAATTAAGAATGTTTAAAATAATATATTTACCAGCTGTACATGAATAGGTTATTAAAGTAATTACTGATAGATAAATGTAAAAGTTCTCACACGTAGCAATATTGTTCAATTTCTTGAAAAGCCTTTACCATGTCAGACTGCTGAGTCTGGATGGGTAGTCTAAGTCGAGCAGGTACAGTAGAACAAAGCCAGGAAGTAAAGATGGCTTTTACAGTTTCGCTATTCTCGAATGTTGCCAATAGCTCCATGTCATGATCAGCCCTGATACAGTATGTCATTGGGTCTCATTTGCAGCCAGGTAGTCAAGTCTGTGTCTCCTTCCTTTTGAGGAAAAAAACCCACAAAAATAGTTTTGGTAACAACTACACAACCCTCATTAATTAACAGCTTATGTTTTCACTAACAAGCTCAGGGGTGGAAAAAATATTTTACTTTCTGGGACCGCAAAAAGTTCATTGAAAAATTTTCTGCAAATGATCAAGTAAATCGACACTCGGCCAATGTAACTGTGTGTCACCTAATAAGTTGTCAAACTGGATGTCATGCTACATGTATATTTACAGAAAAAAATTTCAGTGCACTGAGAATCTTAAAATATAACATAAAGCTAATATAGATAACATGCATCAAGGGTCTGATCCTAAAGTAAATACAGATGCAAAATTGGCACTGGAGGGCACTATCAGGTGGATCCATGCTCTCCCAAAAATTTTGAAATCAAGTGTCCCAGATTGGCTAAAAATGCATTTTCCATACAACAATTGTTACATCATTCTATAGTCTAATACATTTATACACTATCGCAAAACTATCGCACTATTAAGATGGTTGCACTTATAATTGCATTTCTGAGGTCATGGTGTTAATTTTCCTCTGAATTTCTCCTTTTATCTGAATTATTACAATTTTTTCTTTCTGAATTATTGATACTTTTTCCACCCCTGAACAAGCTATCCCCTGGGGTTATAGACAGAGCGAAATACTATGATGGATGGAACAAGAGACACTGGCAGATAGTTTTTGTTAGCCCATATTAACTTTATCTCAACTATACGAAAGCTCAAAACTAAGAAGATGTATATGTACAGTGTACACTAAATTTGATTCAGGCCTTACTAAATGAATTTTATAAAATGAAACTATAACCTCACCTCAACAAAGTTTATGATGTCCAGTTTGCTCTTAGCAGGTTGACTTTTTGATTTGAAGAGTGAATTAAATGTTCTTCATTAGGTGAAGTACTTTCTGTAGAATTACATACATAAAAAATAATATTAAGTTACCGGTACATTTTTAATAAAATCATTGTGATATTTTGTGAGCTAAAAAATGCAATTTTGATTTTTCATATCATTTATTAGTTACCGGTACAGCATAAACCAAAATGCAATTTTCATTTATTATTTTCTATTAACGACACCTAATGTCGGTGCTAATCAGAGGTGGAAAAAATATTTTACTTTCTGGGACCGCAAGAGAACATTGAACATTTTCTGTAAATAGTCAAGTAAATGGACATTTGGACACTGTAATTGTGTGACACTAACAAGTTGTCAAACTGGATGTCATGCTATATTTCACAGGTAAAAATATTTCACTGGAAATAATATTTCACTAAGAATCTTAAAATATAACATAAAACTGACATGCATCAAGGGTCTGATCCTAAGGGTAAATACAGATACCAAAAAAGCTAGGGCACTTTTAGGGGACACTATCAGGGAGATCATGCATGCTCCCCCCAAAAAGTTTGTCCCAGATCAGCTAAAAATGCATTTGCCATACAACATTTTTTACATCGTTCTATAGTCTAATACATTTATAAACTATCGCACTATTAAGGCGGTTACACTTATAATTGCATTTCTGAGGTCAATTGGTGTGAATTTTCCTCTGAATTTCTCTTTTTATTTGAATTATTACAATTTTTCTTTCTTGGGAAAATATTTTCTGGGAACTCAAAAAATTTTCTGGGACCAATGGTCCCGTGGTCCGATACTTTTTCCACCCCTGGTGCTTATGAATCCAATGTTGGTACCGGTACTCTAATTAATAAAAAAACAAAATGATATCATTTAATTACCAGATCACTGTTCATGTGGTGGCTTCATAACTCCTTCATAACTCCAATTGGTCAATCAGCTGCTGCTTTTCACAATTCCTCATGTATGCACTTTCTTCTGCTTCTTTGGATTGATTGAGGCTCCTCTTTGGATTGATTGAGACTCCTTCTTCAACAACCTGCAGACATATTGATGAGTGATAATGTAAATTTTTTGAAAATAACTGCATACCTTATTCCAGAGTTTTTATAACCATGATACTGTAGCTCATATATACCTTACTCAGTAGTCAGTGGTATAACTTAAATACCTTTTTGACCATTTGTCATCAGGGCAAGTTCAACTTGCCAAGTTGGATATGAAAATTAGTTGCCGTGAATAAAATTCACTTGCCATGAGACAATGGCGACTGGGGTACCCAGGTAGGGGCTATAAATTAAGGGGACAACATGTCGACACATTCTTCCACTGCTCTAGATGGCTATGTTATACTGCTTCAGACTAGCTGTGGCCCACAGAAAAACAAAATTTGAATCCATGCACAAGTACAACATGCACTGCATAAAAAATTTATCTGGCAATGAAAACATAAACTTGAAGATGCCCAGCTTTTTGTGACAATGATATTCACTTGCCCCGGGCAAGTGTTAAATTACAACTGTATTACTTACTGAAAGCATAATGATATAACTTGGCATCCTTAACCAATTAACCACCATCACTCTCCCACTCACAAATAAAATTGTCTGGCATTAGACAGGAATACAATAAAGGGTGCGATGCAACTTCATGGGTTAAAATTTGACATTTTGACTGTGGGACCATAATTTCTCGAACTCAAATTGACCATAATGACTCAAATTTTCCCATGAAAGGAAATGAGTAATTTATTTGTATTCATTCTATTATGTAGGATAGAGTTTATAACATGAGAAAGAATTTTTGCAGCAAAATCCATTAGATTGGTATAAAATGTAACAGCGATGGTGTTGGTATTTGTGATTTAATATGCTATTGCCTCATATTCCAGAAAACATTCATATGGTTATGATTTAACCTCAGTTGTATGTGAGATAAGTGCTACTTGTTTCAGTAACCTGTTGAGTGATGGCACTGACAGGTAAAATCATCTGACATTATACGGAGTAAAACAATAAAGTTGTGGCACAATGCAGCTTATGCAATGTACGGCCTAGTGTAATATCCCGTTAACACCCCATCTCATCTAGCTTGCAATATGAACTCTATCGATTGTTTACGGTAAAGTGAATTATTCTACTTCTTTCTGGCCTAGGCAGGATCCCATTATTTGTTGCCGGGATTGCATCTGCCAGGACGAGAAATTCTTATACAAGCACTCTATCATCCCTGCCAGGCGGAGAGGTGGGGTGTATTCCGTCTATATATTAAACACACCATCCTGGATTAAAACCTCCTGTCCAGCCATGCCAAATGTTATCACATAAACAGGCACAATATATCACACATATATGCAGGGTTAGACATGAGTGAAGACACTGGCGTTAGACAGACCTGTGAAAAAAAGTAGGGCGCACTCGGGCACATTCCAGCTCAATGCCAATGGGTTAAATATTAATTTAAAGTCAATCCATTTACATGCTATAAACCAAGAAATATGCACTGAACTGATAAGCTAATATTATAATCAATTCTATATATTGAGTTAACAATTTTATGATTCAGATAGATAACATTGTAATTGTAAGTTTAATACTCTCAAATAATTTTCATGTTTTGGCTAATAATAGGCTTGAAGCAATCAGCAAGTAAATATTATTCATATTCACATATTGTTTTATAATAATTATACTATGTGGGTTCAAACATGCTTTCTTCAGTTTTGTCAACCAAGTGGCAAGTGTAACCCAGTATTTACTATGTGTTTATTCAAAATTTGAATTGTTGATTTTAACTAATATTTGACGGAATTGAAATGAAATAATTCAATATATAAAACCTCTCGCGCGCAAATTCAAATTTAGCAATAGCAGACAGGCTATAACAGCCACAAGATAAAATGAGTAAATACGGTCGATGTACGTTATAATTATACGATATAAACAGTAATATTTCATACCTGAGATCAATAAGCCTTCGGCAGGATTCGGAGTCACTTATCCAGAACCAAATATGATAAAAAAACACGATATTCTTGAGCGAAATATGCTCAAACGAAAAAGTCGAAAATTTGTAAATCACACTTGATACTTGATACAGGCATGTACTAAAAGGCGAAACGTCGAAACGAAACGACCGAAACGAAACGGCCGAAACCATCGAAACCACCGAAACGACCGAAACGAAACGACCGAAACGAAACGACCGAAACGAAACGACCGAAACGAAACGACCGAAACGAAACAACCGAAACGACCGAAACGAAACGGCCGAAAATGTAAATTACAGGAAAATTGAAAAATGCGGATACGGACGGACGGACGGACGGGGGAAGAGGCGGATGGACGGGAGGGGGGGGGCAGATGGATCGACGGAGGAAGAGGCGGATGGACGGGGGGGGGCGGCTTCATTTGACACGAAACTCAATTTTAAAATCAAATCCGAGTTTTGTTGAAAGGGATATATTAGGATATATTATAAAAGACTATTATTAATCGTAATAAATTGTCCGCGAAAAGTTGATAAAATACATGTGGAAATGCGGGGTTTTTCAAACCTTCGTAACGC